>JAJONR010004190.1:0-39856 GCA_029582245.1 Solanum etuberosum
TTCCTCCATAGGGTTCCTAAAATCTTCAATTTGTAAAGATAGATTCTCAATTTAAGTTAGGGTTTTATTCAATTTTCATTGGTCCCCTTCAATTACGAACCAATTGATTGTTTTCTATCATTTTATGCATGAATTAAAGTAGTTGTATGTTTTTAAGTTTAAATAACATGAATTCATGCATGACCCATGAGTTTTAGACTAGGAACACATGATTAATCTTATGAACTATGGAAGATGAACTTACGAAGATATGTATGTTCTTTATATGAAATTGATGTAAATAATTTAAGGTTGCTTTGAGACTAAAGCATTGATGTTGTTGTTGTTGTGAAAGGTTATTCTCACATAAAGAATTCATAGGGTTGAAAGGTTTTCTCACCTAAGTTTAATCAAGACTTAGGAGCTTTTCTAAATGAACTCTAGCCTTGATTGACTACTTAATTGTGCCTTTCCATGGATAATAAGATTAATATGACTAATGACTATTCAGTGGGATTTATGCTTAGCATCGAGAGGATATTGGAATGGGAACTCTCCCATTAGTAGAGGCCGGGTTTCAAGTAGCAATCTTTCTATCCCATCACTATGTGTCACCATAGGTTTGTCTTAGATAGACATTAGCTAGTGGATCCACTTTAGCTCAAGATTATGGTTCTTACCTTGGCAAGTAAGGACATCTCTTTTCGGTGTGGGATAGACACCGAATTCCATGTTATAGTTCACATGGTCTATGTCAGTTAATGGTAAACTTCCCATAATAACAAACTAAGGTTACTTTCTAAAGTATCTCACAAGTGTTTAAAAGATGTTTAGCTTGAATTGACTATATTATGACTTATGTTTTCTAACCTGTTATCTTACAATTTAGCTTGGTCATTGCATGTCATGTAAAGTCCGTTTGAGAATGATTTTACAACTCTTATGCATTGCTATCATACTTAGTACATTACATGTACTAATGCATAACTGTGCCTACATTGTTTCACTAATGTAGGGTCCGATGCTCCTACTTCCCATACTCATAGCTAGTAGATCCTTTTGGGCTTTAGAAGATTTGTGAGTCCTCATGTTCCGAGGACTGAGTCTTTTTTATTGCTTTCTGTATTTCAGTTTTTAGACTTTGTATATGATGTATGGGTTACGTCCCAATCACTTTCCTTATGATTTATTAGATGTAATTTGACACTTATGTTAGACTTCCGCTTTTGTCAACTCTGTATTATATAGGACTGTATTTTGAATTCTTTAAATTCTATTATCTTGTATGATATATGCTAAGTAGCTTGTGTAGGGCCTCTCATAGTTCTATACGCCATGTTACACCATAAGTTTTGGTTGTGACACCATATGTTTGCCCATATTTTCCAATCATCACACAACCTAGTTCATTCAAGATCTCTAGGGTCTTTTAAGCTTTTAATTGGGATGAGGGTAAATGTATGTTTGATTTTGCTCAGTGACTTTAACTTTTCAAAGCATTGTTGCAATCATCTTCACCCCTTCTCAAGTTCTTTTCATTCTTTTTGAATTGAGAACTTAAGCTTTGATTTTGTTTACTCATTTCATTTGGAATCTCCTTTATTTCATCACTTTTTTTTTTCATTTTCATTTTCACAATGTTTTCATCACCATGACTCTTTTTTTATAAGGAGGGGTTCCTTCTTTTTTGTAACAACTTCAAAGTTGAGCATCATCGCATCTTTCTTTGCCCTTCACATGACTTTCATTCCTCCTTCCTTTCCACACCCCAACTAAGACTTTTGGCCTAAGTTGGCTATTCAAACATCACAATGCTTCAAAAAGGATTTTGGGTTAGAAGGTAGGGACAATTTGGCTCAAGAGGTTTTAGTTTGTTTTTGTCACCAAATGGTTTAGGCTCAAATGGTATAAAAATGGATGCACACCCTCACAAGGTAGTCATAAAGGATATGAGACTTTGGGTTCCCTCTTAGAATTTCTGCCTAATATCATGCCTTACATTTATCAAGGTTTAAACAATTAGACTAACAAGGCTAATTCTAAAATTCAACACACACACTTTCAAGTAAGACCTCACCACACATGGCCCTTTGAAATACACTATTTAGAACAATCCAAAAAGATCAAAAGTGTACGTGTAATGTCCATTGCAAGGCTCACATCAAAACACAGCTAGTCAACAAAAGATTCAAAAAGAGCAACCACATCGATGTCATTCTCGCAACGCTAACAATATACACCATGCTCATTATGAGTACTATTCAAGACATCGATATTGAATACAATTGATCCTCAAATCATTATCAATGAAAACTCAAGAATTTCACAATTTTCAAAACTCATGGGGGTTACAAATTGAGAGAAAATGAAAAAGGAAACAAGAGATGCACTAAACCAAATGAAATACATTAATATAAATAAAAGTAATATACTAAAATCATCCAAAACTGAAAAATAACAAAATACAAAGTAAAAGGGGAATATTGGTTTGAAGGCCCTCACCACACCAAAAAAGAAATATGCAGTGTCCTCAGTGCAAAATATAATAAAGTACGGGAGACTGAGTAAAAAGGTCACTCTAACAGGATAAGCCTTTGGATCATTCTCATCTGGAGTCTCTGGAAGGGAAGCATCACTCGTGGTATCCGTGCCCGGTAATAATATCACAGGAGGCAGCACTGTGGTAACAGTTGGGGAATCAGTGCCCGTCACATCACTGGTAGGGATGGTGGCTCCACTAGAACCAATAGCTGAAGTCTCCAAAAGGGATCTCTCCAAGGTGGCCTGATCATTCACCTCCTCGATCTCCTGCAGTTCTGTGAGTGTCTAGCAATCCCATTCTCATCCTCCTCACACCTCAACTCCTCTTCATCTATCTCCTCAGCAAAATCATCATCGGCCTTTTTAGCATCCATAACAAAATCATTAACACTCACAGCTAACTCAGGATGCACACTAGAAGTAGGCTCACTACATGGAATCATTGGTGGCATAGAGGCTAGTGCATATGGTAGGGGAATATCGCCCCATAGCATAGAGAGGTCGGTAGGCTACAGTTGAGTCATAACTGCTCGCAAAGTAGCAAGCTCGCCTCTCAAGGTGTCCAGAACACCAGAATTATCCTCAGTCGTCTCTCGGTCCTCTAACCTCACAGTGAGATTTTCCATCCTCAAATTATAGGCCTCAATCAACCTCTCACACATAATCACACTATCCCTCAATGAGGCCAATGCCTTCTCAATGGCCTCGTCAATCAGGCCTGACATGTCTTTCTCAACCCTAGCGGCTTTGACATCTGTAGATCAGGCAAGACTGCCATTTGGTATATTAAGGTCTAGGTCAAAGGGGGATGGGTAATAGGATTGGGGGTAGGCACAACAACAACATAAGAAATAGAAGAAGTACTAGAAGGAGTACCAATACATTAAGGCACAACATGGGAGGAAGGTATACCTGCATGCTTCATAGAAGGAGCAGGTGTGCTGGCCTCAATTTGTAGAACAAGTGGATCCACTATAGGAGTAGTATCTGGTGGTGGCAACTTCCTCTAAGCCGCATCATCCTGTAAATACTAAGCCTCAATCCTCCTAATATCACTGGAAGAGGATGGTGTGATCCGTACATTAGACTTCCCACGAAAGGGAACTCCTACTCTCTCGCACAACAGAGTAATGAGAACTGGAAAAGGAAGGGATGACTACTCTTGCCTGGCCCATAACATCTCCTCGACAATTATTATACCGACAATTATATGCTCATTATCTATGATGATGCCCACTGGCACTGCCTTAGGATGCCCAATGATCGATTCGTTCTAAGATGACATGATGTTGATGCTGATAAAGCCAAACAAGTACCGAGCCACCTCATTCAAGTCTTTCTTCTCTATCTGGGCCCATCAGCCATCCACGAGGGAGAAGATTCGTCAAGGCATCAAGCTCCTGGTGCATCTGGATATGGTATGTATAAGCATGAGTGGAAGGGGTGCGTAGTATTGTGTTAATCTCATCCGCATGGCATTGAACAATTTTTTCCCGCACTTCTACTTCATCAAAGGGTTTCCAGATTGTACCCTTTCTTTTCTTAGATAGGTCCTTGACATAGGTGTCGTAGAATTCCCTGATCCAATGTGTCACATATGGTTGCCTGAGCTTCGTGAATTATCCAAATCTATGAAACATGATCGTCTCCCATATAGTCGGGTAATCGCTCATCACCCCATCAGTTGAGAGCCTTTGCTCCTCAAGAACAGTTCTCTATCCCTCTGTCTTGAGCTTATTTAGGGCCCGTGGATCTATGATCGAAAGAACACGATAAACAAGGGTTGGATCTTGCGGAGGTGATACTACCTTAGAACAAAAATTGATATGTTTCATGGTAATGTGCTTCTTAGGATTTTTTTCACATTTTTTGGAGTATGGGGAATGACTTTTAGGGCATGAGGCACCTTAGAATGTTCATTAATAGAGATACCTCTATGCCTTCTTAGAGGAGGAGGAGGATGAGAGTCTCTGTCTGAGTATGTGTCTGACGTCACCACCTATTTACCCTTTATTCTAGCGATGACATGCAATCCACACATATTGAAACATCGAATCGGTGAATTAGTTGAAATCAAACTCAATTAGAATCACAGTTCAAAAACACTTTGAGGCTCACCCAATGGAAAGGAGGATCACTTAAGGATAGGCAAGCTCACTGAAATAGACAGTAGTAATTATCAAAGGGAATAGTCACAAAGGCTGGAGTCAATTCCAACTCAGTGATTTGTTGAGTTGGTTTCGGTGGGCTAAGACAAGTCTGCTAAAAATAACAATGCAAAATGAAAATAAATCGGCATCAAAGGTGATGTCCACTCCCACACACTGATTTTCCAAGTAGGTTTGTCGAACTATGAAAAGCTCACCGAATGAGACAGTGCCCAAGGTCACATATTAACTCAAGAAGGCGAGTTGGGTCTTATTTGGCGATTCACCTAATGATGAGTGGTAGATTTGCACTCATTTAATATTCATTAGCTCAATAATGAGTGTCCTCAATGCCTAACTTTGTCATATTCTAATAGAATATTGATGATGTGTAGCAATAAAGGCAATTGGACAAGGCAAGGAATGATGTTTGAAAGAATGGCTAAAAATACAAAAAAAATACAAAGTGAACATTGTTGATAGCCTAACATGAAGGGTAGATCGCCAAAAAAACACGACCTCGCCCAAATTGACAGTGCATAGCCCTTATGTCTATCAAAGAAGGTCGGTTGACTCTAGTAGAGACGA
Organism: Solanum etuberosum; assembly: GCA_029582245.1. NCBI lineage: Eukaryota > Viridiplantae > Streptophyta > Magnoliopsida > Solanales > Solanaceae > Solanum > Solanum etuberosum. Next base: position 5,256 of record JAJONR010004190.1, read on the forward strand.
CAATAAGTTGAATGAGAACGACAGTCCTGATGCATATCACCCAAAGCGATATTGTACAGTGTAAAGATCAAATGCTCGAAAGGCAAATCAAGGTGGTATTCAGTGATTCATCGAACATGAAAGGATGACTCAATTGAGTTCGCCAATTGAGGTTCAAATACTTGAAGACTAGAGCATCACACGACAAGCTGAGGAGTGAAGGGCGATTCACCGAGCAGGTTTGGTGAGCCCGACTTATGTCATCGAGTGAATCGCAAAGTGGATTTTTGGCCAAATCTTGGGAAAGTATAAATAGCCCAAAGAATATAATTTTTAGGGAGTTGAGAGTTCAGAGTCCTGATTTCAAAAAATGTGATTGAAAAGTTAAAAATAGAGTTTAGAGATTGAAGAACACTTTACCTTTAAAGAAAACTTTTCTAGTTGTTGGGGTTTTAGATCTTGGAATTTGAATTTGATAAATTGAAGTTGGATCCAAAGTGGGTTTACTTTTAATTGCTTGATTTCAAGTTACCCATGGCTTCTTTCATGGAAGGTATAATTTTTTTACCTTTTGTGATGGGTGGATAAAACCCCATGATCTAGGGGTGCCCAAATAGGGTTGGGTGTTGATTTAATATAGTGAGTATTGTGCAATGCTCTAATTTTTTGTTGTTCATACAAGAATTTTGTCTAATTACCATGAGGTTAACCTATTGGTGAAGTTTGGAAACTTAATTCATACTTCTGATCTCCGGTTGATGCTTGAAAGAGATTAATTGGAGTGGGTAATTAGTTCAATACTAGCAATTTAGGTTTGATGTTTGTAGCTTGCTTGAAATAGAGGTTATGGGTCAGATCTATTTTCCCTATTATTGAATGAGAGAATAAAGTAAGGTATTGGGTCGTTTAGAATTGATATTTAGATAAGACCGAAAGGAGATTATAGGCATAGATGTTTTAGATCGAAAGATGATTAGTGTCAATGAAGATTAATTAGCCTATTCATGAATGTTCATCATGGTAGAGCAGCACAATCATCCCTATGTGACATCGATTTCCAATTCCCGTTACCCTTGATTGCTTGTTAACTCTTGATTTCTTTGATATTTTAGTTAAATTGTAAGAATCGATAAACAAATTCTTATATTAAATTGGTGGTACCATCCACCCAATTATTCTTACTATTGCAAATGAGCTAATTTAATGCTCAAATTTCTTGATAAGGAATTCTGTATGATATCCTTTCCATATGGGATTCGAACCGACTCTTCATTGGGTTTTTTATTTACAATTATCCCTCACTCTTTTAATTGGTTTTGGAGGGTGATTTGAGCGTTATAAAAAATGATGCCGCTGTCGGAGCTTGGTGGTTGAGAATTCTAATTGAGAACTTCGATTTTTATTTTTGTTTTTTTGTAGTAGATTTATTGTTTGGTGTTGTTGTTGGCGAATTTGTAGGTTGACAAAATGAGTGATCATTGGAATGACAATGACAGTCACTATGGTTAAAACGACAACATGGATGATTTAAATGACATGCCCATTAATGTCATTCAAACTACATGAGCAATCTGGATACCTCCTACACCGTAACCGGGAGGACTGTGTTTCACATCACTGGAAGTATAATACAATTGCTCCAGATGAAAGGAATTTTTGGGGGTCTAGTTCATGAGGATCCCCATGAAGACCTTAGAAATTTCAAGGAGGTATGTGGATCTTTGTGTTAAAGAATAATTCCAAAGAATTCGTAAGGTTTAGGTTATTCCCATTCTCTTTAACGGGAGAGGCCACAAGATGGTTGGCAGAATTACCAAATAATTCAATCACTTTCTGGGAAAGCTAACTGATGTCTTCTTGGAGAGATTCTTTCCACCCTCGAAGGTGGTAAAACTTCGTCTCCAAATCCAAAATTTCAATCGTAGTGGTGGTGAGCCTTTGCATGGAACATGGCCGAGGTTCAAGAAATTGCTCTTGGAATGTCCAACGCATGGTGTTTCAGATAATTTACTACTGCAATACTTCCATTGCAGCCTTGATTCGGTCAACAAAGGTGTGGCTAATCAGTTAGTGATAGGTGGATTAATGAGACAACTGTATGATGTGGCTGCATTGTTGCTAGATGATATGACAAAGGTCAACTGAGAATGGCATACTTGAGAGGACCAAGTGCCTCTTCTAAAAGTGGGTTTCAGCAAAGAACAAGTCGAGAAAGACCATGAAGGAGATCAAAACATGGCAAAAATGATGACACGAATCAATTTGTTGTCTAAACATGTCATGGGACATGGAACCAAGTCGGTAAATATGGTTGGAACCAACAACGGGCAGTGCCCAGATGATGCAAAATTTGAGGCATTATACAATGAAAAAGTTCTATACTTGGGAAATCAAGTGGGGGGGGGGGTTCTCACACCAATTATCAATGATAAGGTGGGAACCAAGGTTGGAACAAGGCTGGAGATGGTGGTTGTAAAGACTTGCAGGGTGGAAACTTGAGAGATAGGGAGACGGAAAAAGATAGATATGTGCATCCCCATGATCATCTATACCCAAAAGAACCAACTGGGCTAGAAAAAAAGTCAGACATAAGACATGCTTGTAAGGATCTACAACAAGGTTGAAGGGTCCAATAAGGTTTTGAAGGATTCGAAAAATGACTTCTACACTTTATCCCAGACTGTGACTTCACATTTAGTTTCTATCAAACAACTGGAGACCCAACTGGGTCAAATTGCAACTCATCTAAATCCAAGGTAAAAAGGAACTTTGCCTAGTGCCACCATCCCGAACCTCAAAAATGATTGAAGAGTTTGACCAATATGTTGTGCCACGATGTTAAATAAGACGCTTCTTGGGAGGTAACCCAAGTCTATATATTTGTTTTTAGTGCTTTCGAATAACATGCGTTGTGAGTGCAGGTTGAGAAGAGGTAATAAGATTGAAAAGGGAAGCATAGGCGATGCAAAACCCAAACGGCGATCCGCCAAAGGCATTATGCGGACTAACCTTTGTCTGCCTTTTGATCTTGAATAGATGGAAAAGTAACTGTCAATATCAGTGATCAGAACTCCAAAGGGCAATTTGCAAAAGTGCACTACGCGAACTCCAACAGGTTTGTCAAATCAACCTGCAGGTTTTGTGTTTGTTCAGGCATGTTCGGAGAGCTTAAGATCCAATTGGCGATTCCCCAAACACGTTAGGTGATGTTAGTTGAGATCGCTGAACGAGCCTGATATAAAAAGGCCAAGGGACTTTTTAAATTCAAAAATCAAAAGCTTTAAAATTAGAGTGCCTTTTCAATTCCTTGTGTTTCCTTTGCATATTTTAAGTGTTTGTGAGTCTCTTATGAGTGTTCACAAAGTGCGAGAAGTGCATTTGCTTGGACTTGGTGTAAACTCAACCCTGATTCCTCATTTTATCTATTATTTTTAGCATTAAGTTTGGTTTTTTGAATTCTTGTTATGATTTTTGAGTTTCAAATGCATATAGTGTGTGGGCTTTAGCTCTTTAACTGCTACTTTGTTCCATATTTTGATGTGTAGCATCGTATTGTTGAAATGGAATTGTGCCCATGTGATTTTGATTGTGAATACCTATAAAAATGTGAATCGTGATTGTATTAGTTAACTTGTGTAATTTAGTTGCTAAATATGTTGGGTCTAGGCCTAATTGATTGTGGGTGAAGTCTGAGTAGCCTAGTGTTGGCCTGAATCGCATGACTTTTCCCCATGATAGACAGGGTGACGACTTTCTTAAGGGATAATTTTCAATTAGTGCAATGCTTAGTGATAGATGGAGGAAATCTGAGTACCCATGGGTAGAAAAGCATAAAGGTGGATCGTAATGTTAGGGGGAAACTAGTATTTGTTGTGTGTGTTGGACTATCTATGAAAATTAGACACTGGGCTGAATATTTCCTGTTCGGCGGGCTTGTTTTAGCTCGCTAAGAAAGTTAGGAGAATCTCTGAGTAAGACCTAGCTCTCCTTATTTAGCATATGCATGGCCTTGGGTACTGTTTTATTTGACGGGCTTTTCTTAGTCCACCGAACACATTTGGCGAATCACCGAGTGGGAGAGGACATCGCCCTTGATGCATATGTCCTTCAATTTTGCACTGTCAGTTTCGGCGAACACGTCTTAGCTTGCCAAGACCAACTCAACAAATCTCTGAGTTGGCATTGACTTCACCTTTTATGCTTGATCCTTGAGTAAATTGCTACTGTCCAATTCGGCGAGATCACCGAAGTTCATTGATCCTATTTGACGGTCTGCCTTCTCATTAGGAAAGCCTTAGGAGTATTTTTGAAATATGATTCAATATGTTTTGAAATTTTACTAACCTTTGGAAACAGGTGGTTTCCTCCGACAGTGAGTCGGATAGAGAGTCTTCTCCTCCTCCTCCTCTACTAAGAGACATCAGGGCATATCTATAAATGAGCCTTCGGAGGCTCCCCACCGTCAACAATCTACCCCTCAACAATCATCTACCGAAGAAAGGGTACAACCTAGACAAGGGGTAGTACGAAAGTGGATGGAGATCAGATCAAAATTGGTGCAGCTTTCCCCTACCGAGGCACCAGCTTCTAGAGTCCTTCTAGTTATCACTCTGAGAGCCCTTAATAGGCTAAAAGCCACTGGTTAAAGGAAAATACTTGAGGAGAGACGACTCTCCATAGATGTAGTCGTGAGAGACTATCCAACCATCTGGCATACCATCCAATTCCATAAATTTGAGAGATTCACCAAGCAGAGGGACCCCTATATCCCTTCTTGGGTGAGGGAGTTCTACACCACATATGCTCAGGCCCTTCCAAAGAAGTGAAAGGGCACAATTTGGAAACCACTTGAAGAAGTAGAGGTAAGAGGAAATAACGTACGGTTTAATGCACGAGAAATTATTACTGAACTGAAGATGGCGGCGTTTGAGTTAGACTTGTATTCACTCTAGATGCGCCACGATTTGGACTCTTTGAAGTGTTGGTTGGCTCCATCAATTTCTGACTCTTCTCCCTCCTAGATGGCTAATGGTTCCCAGATTGAGAATAAAGATTTAAACGTAGTGGCAATATATTAGTTTGGATTCATCATCATCAACCTAATGGTGTCCCAGAACGAGTCCATCCTTCGCCACGACAAGGAGGTCTTGGTAGGTACCATCATTGATAGGGAACACGTACATGTTGGTGCTATTATTACTGTTGAGATGTTGATGACGTAAAGGATGGAGCGGACATCCCTCCCATTTCAGCCCTGATTACACAACTCACTGAGAGGGTGGAAATCCCTTTCCAGGCATCTATAGATGTGAGGGTCACACCTTCTTCATCTACTTAAATCAGATAGATTGTGACAGAGTGTTTGCGGGATGATGTGGCTCTGAGAAAGCCGGAACCACCAGATTCTACGCCCGTGGTTAACCCCACTACCTTAACAGCTGAGGCTAGCACACCTGCTTCTTCTATGGAGCAGGCAGGTATTTCTAGACCTTCTTCCACTGCTGGCCCTTCTGTTTCTACGTCTTTTCCTCCTATTACTACTATGTAACTCCTGTGAGGCCTCCCCCTCTCCTATTACCCGTTCCCCTTAACCCAGGCCATGATATATCAGATGGGTTGCCTTTCTCAATCATTATATGTTAGAGATACCCGGGTTGAGATGGACATGCCTAGGCTCAATCATCAGGCCATCAAAAAGGCCTTGGCCCTTTTACTAGAGTGGGTGGGCAAGTGTGATGGGACGATTGAAAGTCACAGTGTAAGACTGGATGATCTCACAACTTGATTAGAGGCTCGGGAGAAGGCTGAGGGTAGCTCTAGTGCACTAGATCCTATGATAGATGAGATTGCTACTCTTAGGGAAGAGGTGGTATAGTTATAATCGACAAAGATCTCTATGCTTTGGGGTGAGGTTTCCCTTCTAGATGCACATGTTCCTGTGTCTGATATGCCGAGTTTTGTGCCTTCCTCTAGTGAGTAGCCTGAGGTTATTATCCATGTTGAGTCTGTGGCTGAGGATGTCAATGAGAGGGCCAAGGAGACTAAAGAGGAGGACTTGTGGGGTGAGGAGGACAAGATTGCTGAGACCCTAACAGAGCCACAGGAGACCGAGTAGGTAATTTTTTAGACAGTCCTAGAGAGATCTCTTTGAGAGACTTCAGCAGTTGGGCTACTGGAATCTCTCCAGACTCTACAGTACCTCTTACTGCTGAGATGGGCACTGATGCCCCAATTTAGCCTTCCTTGCTGCCTCTAGTGATCTTTTAACCGGGTATTGATGCCCCTCTTGAGTTTTCACCACCCGAGACTCTTGATGAGAGTGCTCCACATGCATAGCCTGTCAGGGGGACCTTTTATCTCAGACTCCCCCTAATTTTGTTTAATTTGCATTGAGGACACTGCATTCTGTTTTTGTTGGGGTGACGGCCTTCGTGCCAATATTCCCCTTTTAATTGTATTTTTGTTATTTTGATTTTTGGACAAATGTAGTAGTACTTTTTGATAATATTAGAGTGCTCTTTTGGGTTAAAGCTTGTTCTCTATTTCTGTTTCATTCTCCCTTGATGTTGCAACCCCACTTTGTGTTCAACAAAAGAGCACTTTTGGGTTAAATCATGAAATGCTTGAAGTTTTCATTGATAACAATTTGAGGATCAATTGTGTTCAATATCGATGTCATGAGTAGTACTCATGATGAGCATGATGCATTTTTTTGGTGTTCTGAGAATGAAATCGATGTGGTTACACCTGAGCGATCTTTTTGAATCTTTTGTTGACTAGTTGCGTTTTGATTTGAGCCTTGCAATTAACATCGCACATACCATTTTGATCTTTTCGGGATGTGCTAAATGAGTTTATTTTGAAGTGCCATGTTTGGTGAGGTTTTACTTGAAAGCATGCATGTGTAGTCCTAGAAGTTTCCTTATTAGTCCAGTTGTGTGAATCTTGCTGAATGTGAGACATGATCTAGGGAAATAATTTAAAGAGGGAACCAAATTGTCCATAAAGCCTTTGTGACTACCTTGTGAGGGTGTGAATCCATGTTGGCACCATTTGAACCTAACTTAATTGTTACCAAAATAAGCCTCTTGAACCAAATTATTCCTACCTTATCACAATAAAAAATATTGTTTGAAGCATTGTAATGTTTTAATAGTAAACTTAGGCCAAAAGCCTAAGTTGGGGGTGTTCAAAGGACGAATGAATGAAAGCCAAGTGAAGGGCAAAGAAAGATTAAATGAGACTCAAATATAAAAGTATTTCAAAATGATAGAATCCCTCCTTATAAAACAAATATCATCATTGTGATGGAAATACCTTGGAGAAATGAAAATAAAAAAGACAAGTGAAGGCCATAAAAGAGGCATTCCAAATAAATTGAGTCACAATTCAAGGTTTGAGTTCTCAAATGAAAAAGAAGAAAAAGAACTTGAGAAGAGGTCATGATAATTGCAATAATGCTTTGAAAAGGTCTAAGTCATCAATCCAAATTGACCATACCTTAACCCTCATCCCCATTACAAGCCTAAAAGACCCTTGAGATCTTTCATGAAGTAGGTTGTGTGATGATTGGAAAATATGAGAAAACCTATGGGACAAAGCTTGCATTAGTTTCTCTTTTGAGAACATGTATAATTATATAATTCACCTTTCATCAATTCTTTAAGAACATGTATAATTATATAATACACCTTTCATCAATTCTTTAAGAACATGTATTATTATATAATTCACCTTTCATCGTTCAAAACCCACTTTCAGTGATCAATACCTAGAAAACATGGGTTAAGCATGGGTTCATGGGGATTCATCTTAAAAACATTAGATTATATCAATAAATGCATAACAGTTTATACATCAATTAAGTAAATCAGCATTGAAAGGAACCTATGACATTGAAGAAAAATCCTAACTCAATTGGGGATTTCTAACTTTGTAAATTGGAGAATTTAGGATCCCCGTGGAAGAAAGGGCTCCATGGATGAAAACTATCATACCTCAATGCCAAAATCTTGCCTTTAATGGTGGAATTGGAGGCTTGCTTGAAACCCTAGGTTGACTCCTTCTTCTTCAAGCTTTCTAGAGAAATATTTTAGCAAGGAAGACTTCTTCTTCTTTAAGGAATTTGAGAGAATGATTTCAATTGAGGAAATTTGGGGGTAAAAACACTTATATAGGGCTTTAGGTGAAGGGTAAAACGATATAGTATTAGGCTACAATAATTAGGAAAAGCCCCTAAGAAAATAACTATCGACACCTGTCGACGGCGCAACCTACGGTCCGTTAGTCAGACCACGGACCGTACTGGTTGGCCGTCGTTTGGAGTTCAGAGACCAGATTTTTGACCTTGAATGACAGGACCCACCCATGGACTATGGTTCTAACGACCGTGGATCCCGACCATAGGACTTGACTTTTGACCCTAGAATTTCTCTAAGTATGGGACTCACCTAGGAGACCTACCTACGGCTTGTGCATTGAATGACGGACCATCCTAGTGAACCATCGAAAAAGTACTAAAATTTATCATTTTTGGGAACCTGGGCTAGCCAACCACGGAGCTGACGTACGGTCTATGTGTCAGTCCACGGGTCGTAGGTGGCTCCATCAGAACTGGCACCAGATTTTCTGAAGGACTGAAATTTCTCTCTTTTTCTAAATCCGAGGTGTTACAAGATCTCTCCCTTGTGAACATTCAACCTCGAATGAGATTCAAGACGTCATAAGGAAGGTCGAAACTTAATCATACAACTCATCATGCATGCAATTACATAAATGCACATATCCGAGGAGGAAACATCAACTCCAAGCTAAAGCATGTTCAAAACCTCATGTCATGAAGTCTATGTGCAACTCATACTCAAATGCACATAAACATGTAGGAATCAATCAAGTAAATTCATTTTCTCAAAACTTAAGCTTTTTATGAATCTTGCATAATGAGGAAATCATGGGAATATCTAAGACACATGACACCCAATGAGTAAACCATGAGGAGATAAATACCTCAAGCTTAAGTAGTGACGGAGCGAAAGAGATGAAGATCACGGGACTTCATATCGGCCTCGCCCTGCCAAGTAGCACCCTCAACTAACTGATTCCTCCAAATAACTTTCACCAAAGAAACTTCTTTATTTGTCAACTTCTTAACTTGTCGATCTAAAATCTCAACCGGAACTTCATCATAAGAAAGATTCTACTTAACTCCTAAACCTTCTAAGGGAACTATAGATGTCGGATCTCGAAAACATTTCTTCAATAAGGAGACATGGAAAACTTTATTTTCCAATGCCAACTTACTAGGCAATTCAAGTTCATAAGCGACCTTGCCAATTCACTTCAGAATCTGATATGGGCCCACAAAATGAGGAATAAGCTTCCCTTTCTACCCAAATATCATTACACCCTTCATGGGTGAAATTTTCAAGTAGACCCAATCATCTCCCTCAAATTCAAGATCTTTTCTCCTCACATCGGCATAGAACTTTTGTCAACTTTGGGCCATTTTCAACCTTTCTCTAATAAGCCGAACTTTCTCTATAGCCTCATATACCAACTCGGGACCTATCAAGGTGACTACATCCACCTCAAACCAACCTATAGGAGATCTACACCTCTTCCCATATAGAGCCTCAAATGGAGCCATACCAATACTTGAGTGATAGCTATTGTTGAACGCAAAATCAATCAAAGGCAAGTGATCATCCCAACTACCCTTGAAGTCAATTACACATAATCTCAAAATATCTTCCAAAGTTTAGATAGTACGCTCCACTTGCACATCAGTTTGTGGGTGAAAAGTCGTACTAAGCTTAACAGGAGTACCAAGACCCTTTTGGAAAGATTTCCAAAACTGAGAAGTGAATTGTGTACCACGATCGGAGATAATGGATAAGGGCACTCCATGCAACCTTACTATTTCCTTCAAATACAACTTGGCATAGTCCTCCGCCGAATAAGAAACCTTGATAGGAATGAAGTATGTCTCTTTCGTCATCCGATCTACAATAACCCAAATCGAGTCATGTTGTCGCTGGGTGCATGGTAAATCAATAATGAATTCCATGTTCAAATCTTGCCACTTCCAAGTAGGAATGTCAATACCTTGATAAAAACCTCCCAGCTTTTGATGCTCAACTTTCACTTGTTGACAATTAGGACATTTAGCCACGAATTCTGCAATATTATTTTTCATCAAGTTCCACCAATAGATCTCCCGCATGTCACGGTACATCTTGGTGGCTCCCGGGTGAATGGAATATCGAGAACTATGGGCTTCTAACAAAATCTGCTCCCTCAAGTCGTCTACATTAGGAACAGACAAACGACCTTAATACCTAAGTACCCCATCTCCTCTTTTGGAGAAAGCCTCTACGGACTTTTTAAGCACCGCTTCCTTCAATTAAACCATAGTCAGACCAAGACCTTGCTCTGCTTTCACATCAGTCATAAAAGATGATTTTGAACCATTGTGAACCATAACACCACCCTTGGTAAAGTCAACTAACCGAACACCCAATCGGTCCAATCTATGTACATCTCCAACTAACTCCTTCTATTATCTTCAATGTGAGCAACACTATCCATCGATAACTGACTAAGAGCATCTTCCACCACATTTGCCTTACCGGGGTAATCGAGAACACTCATGTCATAATCCTTTAGTAACTCAAGACACCTCCTTTGATGAAGATTTATATCTTTCTGGTTAAACACATATTGCAAACTCTTTTGGTCAGTAAAGACATCAACATGAACACTATATAAGTAATGCCTCCAAATCTTTAGGGCAAAAATGACCGTCGCTAGTTCGAGGTCATGGGTAGGATAATTCTGCTCATGAATCATAAGTTGTCTTGAAGCATAGGTAATGACTTTCCTATTTTGCATAAGGAAACATCCTAACCTAATTCTCGAGGCATCACCATAGACAACAAAACCATCAGTCATATCCGGTAAATTCAACATCGGAGCGGAAGTAAGTCTATCCTTCAATTCTTGGAAACTCTTTTCACATGCCTCCAACCATATGAACTTAACCTTCTTTTGGGTCAATACCATCAATGGAGAGGCAATCGAAGAGAACCCTTCAACAAACCTTCTATAGTAACCGGCTAAACCCATGAAATTCCTAATATCTGAAGGAGATAAAAGTCTAGGCCAACACTTGACCGCATCCGTCTTCTTAGGATCCACCTCAATACCCTTGCTAGAAAAAATGTGACCAATTAAAGCCACGGACCTTATCCAAAACTCACATTTGCTAAACTTTGCAAAAAGTTGTTGGTCCTTGAGAACTTGCAACACAATCCTCAAATGATTGGTATGCTCACCCTCACTTCTTGAATAGATCAATATGTCATCAATGAACACAATTACAATCATGTCAAGGTATTGTTTTAACACCCTATTAATAAAATCAGTAAATGCGGCACGAGTATTAGTAAAATAAAAAACTCATAATGACCATACCGAGTTCGGAAAGCCGTATTCAAAATGTCATCTTCCTTCACCCTCAATTGGTGATATCCTGATCGGAGGTCAATCTTAGAAAAGTAGCTTGCCCCTTGAATTTGGTCAAACAAATCATCTATCCTTAGAAGAGAGTAATTATTCTTAATGGTAACCTTATTCAATTGCCGGTAGTCAATACACATACGGACGAACCATCTTTATTTCTAACAAATAAAATTCGAGCACCCCATGGAGAGATACTTAGTCAGATGAAACCCTTATCCAATAAATCTTTTAATTTCTCCTTTAATTCCTTAAGTTCTGCCGAGGCCATACGGTAAGGAGGAATAGAGATAGGTTGCGTATCTGGGAGAAGGTCAATACCGATGTCAATTTCCCTTCCGGGAGAAATACTGGTAAATCATCTAGAAACACTTCCAGAAACTCATTTACAATGGGGACTGACTCAAGAGTAGGGGTCTCGGAATCTATATCCCTCACCCTAACTACATGGTAAATGAAGCCCTTCGAAATCATCTTTCTAGCTTTAAGACAAGAAAAAAACTGACCCTTAGGCATAGAATTTCCCCCTTTCCACTCTAGGATGGGTTCATTTGGAAACTGAAACTTGACTACATGGGTTATACAATCAATAGAACCATAACATGCATGCAACCAATCCATACTAAGGATAACATCAAAATCAAGCATATCAAGCTCTACAAGGTCAACATGAGTTAATATATGGGACAAGGAGACAAGACACTTTCTATAGACCCACTTAGCCACAATAGAATAACCAACAGGAGTAGAGACAAAAAAAAGATCTAACAACACATCTGGAAGAATATCAAACCTCATACCCGCATATGGCGTCACAAAAGAAAAGGTAGCACCGGGGTCAAGTAAGGCATAAACATCAAGTTGGAAGACTTTCAACATACATGTAACCACATCGGAAGAACACTCTTGTTCGCCACGAGTCTGAAGTGCATAGAATCTGTTTTGCTTTGCGGCATTTGAACCCGAACCACAGACGAAGCTTGTTTACCTTCTATCCCTTTAGCCACAAGCATTGGGCAATCCCTCACCTAGCACAAGTAGACATAGGCAATGAAGATCCACTACCATTTCCTCCTTGAGGCTTAGGGTTCGACACCCTAACTTTCCTTAAGTTTCTCTTCTTCAATTTATTGAGCATGAACCATGAGACAAGAAATGTCCATATCATTGATAAGCATAGCGGTACGACATTCCTTAACCACCATCTCGGACAAACCCGAAACAAACTTACTAATCCTTGCCCTAGGATCGGCAACCATAGTAGGAGCATATCTAGACAATTATGTGATCAAAGCATATTCCTTCACACTCATATTTCCTTGACGAAGGTTGATGAATTCAAGCACCTTCGCCTCCCTCATCTCAAGGGGAAAGAACCTATCAAGGAAAGAAACATTGAACTTTTCCCAATCGAGAGGACCCGCATCTTCCGCTCTCCCTTCTTTCTATTGGTTGAACCATATTTTAGCAACACCCTTAAGTATATAAGCGGCCAATTCTGCCTTTTCCACCGGTGTCAGTCCCATGATCATCAACACCTTGTTAACCTCATCAATGAACTGTTGAGGGTCTTCCTCAACCTTAGAACCATAAAACTACAGAGGATTCATTCTATTGAAGTCTCTCACTCTAGATGTCGATGTACCCACATTTGGGTTCACGGGAGCCACAACCTCCCTATTGGCTTGAGTCGTCATGGCTTGGTCCAACTCTTGAAAAGCAACCCTAAACTCCGCATAAGTCACTTGCTCGGCCAAAGGGTCGACCGTAACTTTATGAGCTTGAGGAGGACCTCTTGATCCACATTCTCTCCCGTATTCCTTCTAGCATATGCTCTTCGAGTAGCCATATCATGTAGAGCATCGGGTAAGGATTAGGAGAGAGACATTATAGAGTTGAACTCTATTGCATAACTTTAGAGTAATGAAAGAAGTGGAGTTTCCTAAACATCTTGTAGCCTCTCATTCATATGTGTGGGGCACTTCAAACTCATGAACAAGACTTTATTCGATGTGGCTTATGAGACTTCCTAGGATCTTTCTAAAAATTGTGCTCTGATTACCAAGTTTGTCACGACCCAAGGTAGCCCTTGGGCATAACATGGCGTATAGGACCTTGAGAAGCCCCATACAAGCCCCTTAGCATTCGTCATACAAGATATTAGAATATAAGAGATTAAAAGACAGTCTCAACATATAAAAGTTTTATAGAGAAAGAAGTCTAAATGTCATCTCAAAACCATCTAGTACATAAGATTGATCGGGGCGTAGCCCGTACATCAAGTTCCAAAACTGAAAGTAAAGGAAAAAAGGGAAATCAAGCTCTGTCCTTGGAATATGAGGACTCGCCAATCTTCAATCTTCTATATGAGATCTCTAGCCACGGATGTACGAATCTGTAAGGTTGGTCCCTACATTTGGGGAAAATGTAGGCTAGAGTATGTGATCATATAAAATATGTACCAAGTATGATAGTCATGCATAAAATATTTGAAAACATGCTTAAAAGGGGATATCTTCATGGTATGTAAAGACCAAGCTAAAACATGATATAAAAAGGCTAGGAGACACAAGTCATAAAACATGGTCAATGCAAATAGAAATCATCTTAAATCACTTGTGAGATACTTCTTGAAGTAATATTAGTTCATTATTGTGGGAGATTTACCTTTAACCGACATATAAGACCATGTGACCTATTAACACAGAATCTGGTGTCTACCCCACACTTAAAAGGGGTATCCTACTTGCCAAGGTAAGCCCATGAACTTCTAGCTTATGTGGATCCACTAGCTAATGTATATCTAATACAATAATCCTATGAGGGCACATAGGTATGGGATAAAGAGATTGCTACTAGAAACTCGTCATCTACTAACGAGAGAGCTCCCATCTCAATATCCTCTCGGTGCTAAGCGTAAATCCCATGGTATAGTCATTTTCTTAACTTGTTCTTACTAACCATGGAAGGGCATGTCATATCACCAATCCAAGATAATTCATATGTCATCCATGGAAAGGTACAATTAAGTAGCCAATCAAAGCTAGATTTCATTAGAATAGCTCCTTAACTTTGATTCATCTTAGGTGAGAAGACCTTTCAACCTTAGAATCTTTTATGTGAGAAAACCTTTCACATTCATGCATGAGGTAGTTATGTGAGCATTCCTTTCCTAACAATTAACCACAACAACAACAACATATATGCTTTTAATCTCAAAGCAATCCGCATCATATCTCATCAATTCTATAAGAACATGAATATTTCCATAATTCACCTTTCATAGTTCAAAACCCACTTTCAATCATCAATACCTAGAAAATATGGGTTAAGCATGGGTTCATAGGGATCATCTTAAAATCATAAGATTATATCAATTCATGCATAAAAGTTTATAAATCAATTAAGTAAATCAATATTGGAAGGAACCCATGACATGTAAGAAAAACCCTAACTCAATTGGGAAATTCTAACTTTGTAAATTGAAGAATTTAGGAACTCCATGAAGGAAAGGGCTTCATGGATGAAAACTATCATACCTCAATGCTAAAATCTTGCCTTCAATGGTGGAATTGGAGGCTTGACTTGAAACCCTAGGTTGACTCCTTTTTTTTCAAGCTTTCTAGAGAGAGAAATATTTTGGAGAGGAAGAGTTGTTCTTCTTTTAGGAATTTGAGAGACTGATTTCAATTGGGGAAATTTGGGGGTAAAAACACTTATATAGGATTTTACGTGAAGGGTAAAACAACATATTATTAGGCTAGAATAATTAGGAAAAGACCCAAAGGCCCCTAAGAAAATAACTGCTGACACCTGTCGACAGCGTGACATACGGTCCATTAGTCAGACCGCGGACCGTACTGGTTGGCCGTTGTTTGGAGTTCAAAGACCTGATTTTTTGCCTTAAATTAAAGGACCCACGGTCGGGACCGTGGTTCTATCGACGGTTCGTGTGTCCCGACCATGGGTCTCGACTTTTGACCCTAGAATTCTCTAAGTCTGGGACTCACCTACGAGACCTACCTACGGCTCGTGCATTGAATGACGGACCGTTCTGGTGAACCGTCAAAAAAGTACTAAAACTTATCATTTTTGGGAACCTGGGCTAGCCAACCACGAAGCTGACCTATGGTCCGTGTGTCAGTACACGGGCCGTAGGTGGCTCCATCGGAACTGGCACCAGATTTTCTGAAGGACTGAAATTTCTCCCTCTTTCTAAATCCGATGTGTTACATTTTGCATGTGACATACACATTCAATCAAATCAATTCTCTTAAAGATTTTATATATTAATGTAAAATAAAAAATATACGTAAGCATCAAATCATCATTTACAAATTAAATATTTAACAAAAATTTGAAACTTAACTCTTAATGTGTATACTAATATTTTAGACCATAATCGCAAAGATTTACATGCCTAATAATAAAACACCATATGATAATACACTATAGAATAACAGTACACTAATCCATAAAAGGATAAAATACATATATTTATATTAAATCATAATCAAAGATCTTCATGAAATAATTTGTATAGAATAAACAAAATATTCAATACTAAACTACGATTCTATGGAAAGTTTTAGCAACTTAACTCCTATATCCACCACAAATCTCCATAATGGTTCATTATTCTCAATGTCTGTATAAGTCTTACTCAATTCATCCTTCCAGTACTCTGATAAGGAATGATACAAAACGACGAATGCATCCTGATCCTCAACATTAATAAAAATTTCTTAATCTCATCTAATTTTATGTTAAAACATTTGAGGAAATCTAGTAAAAATTCAAGATGATCCATATGGATTTTCTTGAAATCCTCCAGAAGTCTCCTTCCTTTCCTTTTACGTGCTCTTATGTCTCTATCTTGATTTTGCTGCGTCCATGAGTCATTCTGAATGACTTCAGGCTCAGAGTTTGAATCATACTCTTTTTTTATCCTTTTACGACATATTCTTCTGCTTTATCTTTTTGCTCCTCTATTATTACCGCTCCCGCTTGGAGCAATATGAGCAAGTTTCCATTTGACCATATCTGAAATGGAAATAAAAAAACATAAAACATGGCTAATACCATTTAATGAGACAATGTATGTCACAAATTTCTGGTAGAAGGTAAAATAATTTATAAAAGGAGTTTCCACCAAAGAGGATTATTTCAAAATTCAAAGGATCACAACTCATTCGATTTTTTTCCGAATTACACTTATAATATGTCCACAAAAAGCTACAAATAAATAGATCATGAAAAATCAAGTTTTAAGCCAAAGGTTTTTAACATACAATTTCCAAAATGCAAACAATAGAAACAGTTCGTTCTAGAAAAACAGTCAAAAAAAAAAAACCAACTTTCAAAAAATTATATCTCATTCGTTTTAATTTGTTCTATACTTATAATACATCCATGTAAAGATAAGAACGAGTAGATCTTGAAAAACCAAGTTGTAATCAATAGTTTTAAACTAAAAACTCCAAAAGCGCACCAAAACGAAACCATTTTTTAAAAAAAAACATTCTAAAATCAGCCAACTTTCAAACAATCATATCTCACTCGTTTTAAATCCTCTTTACTCTTATAATATATTCACCAAAAGCTACGAACAAGTAGATAACGAGAATTAAAGTTTCATTCAAATTTTTTTAACATGCAAAACTAAAAACACAAAAAAACAGCAGCAGATTTTCTTAAAACAAATAAACCACTTCCTTGTAGGACAAGGAATCCTATCTACAATATGACTCAGTATCATTATAGGAAATGAAATCCTATCTACAATGTAATTAATCAACATTCAAAAAACTTTTTAAAACCTTAACTTCTTCCAAAAAAAATTTCTTCACCGATTTTTTGAAAAGAAAATATCGCAAATATTTTTCAACAACTTAGTGAATTCACATGGAAGCATCTAATAACGGGATAAATCAATCTGTTCTAATACCAATGAAAGAATATCGTAAAAGGAACAAGATTTTGTACCTTTAACAACAGCGAAAGTTTAACAATGATTTTGTTATAGATTCACTTTAAATCCGAACAGTCACAAGATCGAATTCGTCTCTCAAAGAAAACCTAGTGCAATTAACAAACTAAGAGTCTTCTTAGTGTGTTGGTTGAATTGTGATAATCTAGGATAATTTTTTCTTCTGTTTCTTTTCTGGTTTTGTTTTTCACCTTCTCCACAATTATCCCACACCTAGAAAATTACTCCATTAGGAGTCTTTTAAGGAGAGTTGAGGAAAGTAATTGTTCCCTCTTATCCTTTAAAACAAAATTATCCATTAGTTAATTTTTTCAGAATTTAATTAAATCGGACCGGGTCGGTAAAAATCAGATCAGGTCGAATTCAGTCGGTCCACATGAGCGACCCACGACCCAAAAGTTACAGTACTGTTTCATTTTTTTAATTTTATGCTCTTGTTGATTTTTCTAATCATCCACAGAGAGGTTTTGAGACAGTACTTACATGCTAGAGGTAAAAAATATTATGTTGCACAATTCAAATAATACTAAGAGAAAGGACCGACGAAAGATGGAATGCCTACAGAAAAAGACAATCAAAAGGGATTGCAAGTTTGGATTTATCTCTCTTCTAAAAATAAAATGTAAGTTATTTACATCCGTTGTCCTCTCTTTTTTATAGTCCATAGCAAATTTGCACTCTAGAAAGCTTTCACTTTTATTACTCCTTTTGACCGTTGTTACTCAAACTCTTTGAAAATGCTGACACATTCGTATTGAATCAATCAAATATACACTACTTTAAATTGGTGGATTCTAATGAATTTTATTAGAAGTTAAACACTCAGCTTCGGTATCGCAGGCATATCCATTCTTTGTGAAAAAAGGGATTCAAATGGTGACATTTTATGTTAATTTGTTGATAGTATCAGGTTTAAGGGGATTCAAATGGTGAAATCTTATGTTAACTTGTTGAATAGTATCAAAAATTTGCTAAATAATTCCTCTTTCACGTGAGATATTACTTATTGTCATCGGGGAAAAATGTTGATTGTATAGTGTTTAGTTACTTTTTCTCTAGTGGTTATATTTCATGAGAGAGAAATCTGAAGCTCAAGAAATACCTAAAATATTTAAAACCAGATATGTTTTCATATGTTCTCTGGCATAATAAAAGGATCGAAAAACTTAATATAAACGATAAACAAGCCTACAAACAAAGGTGCTAGGAAAGAAGTGGAAACAAGTAGAATATAAACCATCCAATCAAGAACAAATTTGATTGATTCCTTATGTATAAAGTACTATTCTCAAAAGGCGTTAATATTGTTGGCATCTTGTTGGCATCCCTAGAGAGGGGCAACGTCGCGGTGACACACAAAAAAATAATCAATTCACTTTTAAAATGAATAAGAGAATTTTAAAAAGGGAAAAGGGATTTTTAATGGGGGAAAGAATAATTTAAAGGGAGTCAACACCTAACTTTAGGAAAACTAGGAAATCAATTTATTAATTAATAAAAAATATCTACTAAACCTTAGATTTTAGGTTAGAGTTCAAGTTATTTTGAAGGAAATGTATAAGGCATCCTTCGAAATTGACAACTGTGGATCCCGACTCAATTCATTTTTTCAAATTGAGGAGGAGATAAAAATAATATACAAGTATATATATAATAAACATGTGATATACACAAATAATAAAATAAAACAATAATATAAGAAACTACCTAAGGTTTGTCTAACGACAATAATATATACACAATAATGAAATTCGAGTAGCTTCCTCGAAAAATAACTCTAGGTGCCTGTAAAGACACTTAGTAAAAGTGTTAGTAATAAATAAATATAAATAAAATAAATGAATCAAATAATAACTTAAAAATAAAAACCCGTCTTATTAATGTGGGAGGCCTTAAAAATCGACTGTAATTTCTTCATCGGTCAATTTTAACAAACAAAGAATATAAACCTAAACTAAATTTACATCTTTTAATATGGGGAGGCCTCAAAAACCTATGAAAAGATTTTTTCATTGTTCAATTTTACTAATCCATTCAACAAGTAAAATTATAAAACTAAATGCGAAACAGAGAGATGCATAAAATAAAAAACAAATAATAATACAAGAATTGACCAAAAGGAACATAACAATAAGTAATATTCTATAATCAGCCACAAACAAATACAATAACAATAACAATAAAATTGATGAGAATGAAACAATCCAAAATAATAAAATAAAATAAAAATAATAAGCACATTTAATGGAAAGCTGCAATAATCTTCAAACATTAATCCCAAAAAAATACAACAGCAAATCAACAACCAGTGAGTAAACAGAGCCAAAAAATAATAAATATTGAAGAAGAAAAATTGCCGGAAAACATAAAATTTACTAGAAGATGCTAAAATCATTTCATTTAACAGTAATTGCATCAAAATTAAGAAACAAGAGTATAAAAATTTGTTACCGGAACCAACAGACTTCGCTAGGGTTCTGAGATACTAGTTCTCGCCGGAATTGGAGAAGATGGGTTGTTTGTTGTTGTTTGCTGTTGTTTGCAGTTGTTTGCTGCTTGATGTGGGTTTGGGTCGGGGAAGAGAAAAAATGGGGCCATTTAGGGATGGTCCGGCAGTGACTGGGCGGTTGTTTTTTATCAGAGTTTTGTTGTGCTTGTTCTGGGTTGTTCAGATGGCGGAGCTCCGACATTAATACTGCTCAGAATAAGCAGAAATGACTGAGTAGAAAAGAGAAATGGATGTTTGGAGTGGCCTGGTAGTGATTTGGAGGAGAAAAGGCTAGTTAGTGGGTCTTGTTTGGTAGAGTAGGTTGTGTTGTATTGTTGTTCGCCGGGAAAAAAAAAAAATGAAGGGGGGTTTTGGGTTGTTGAACAGTGGTGTGTGGGTTCTCTGGTTACTGCTTGTCGGCGAAGAGAAGAGAAGAGAAGAGAAGAGGGTGAAGCGTTTGGAATGGTGGACTCGCCAGACTTCGGTGAGCTTGTCACTTGAAAATTATGAATACGGAAAGAAGTTTCTAAAGACTAAAAACTCTGAAAATTACACCTATTCTTTAAAATTTTATTCATTACTACTAACTTAATGACCAAGAAATTATTCAAATATAAAATTGAAAACCACATTAGTACAGTACCATTACCTTAAAATCATGGGTTAAAATTACCGGTTAATAAAATATATGTGTATGAAATCTTATACATATATAAATGAATTTCTAGACTTCACAAAAACACCAAATGAATATTAACAAAATGTAACGAATAAAATGAATGACATGTAAAAAATACAATTTAACAAAAATAATGATTTAATCAAACCGAACAAATATTTGAACATATTCAACAAGATTGTGACCCAAAACAATACCAACAAAATTAATCGATAAAAATCCTAAAATTTTGAGAAATAAGAATACTTATCAACAAAATGCATCAAAATTGCAAAACACATATTTTGAACTTTTTAATGAATAAAATATTTAAAAGTATTAACTTTAAAAATATCAGACCAAAATTTGGTGTCAACAACTTACCCCTTTTGTTTGGTTAGTATCGATCAAAGAGATTCTGGTCAAACAAAGTTGATGAACCCAAATTTGGTTTGATAAACTTTGAAGAAAATAATATAAGACGTTAGTAGAGCTTTTGAATAATACTCTACATCCGTCATCGAGCGTGAAGATAATAAACAAAAGGCAAGGACTGATTGTAAACTGAAATCATTCACATACCTTCGATGTCATTTCCAAAATTGCATAGCGAAAGTAGTGTACCTCTTTGAGAGGAAGACGATGTGAATAAAATGTCACTTCGAAAGAGGTGACGCCTTAAGTTGTCTCTTGAAAGTCAGACAACCCAACTTGAACTTAACATGTATTTTAGAGGGAGATGACGACCCAACGTGTCTCTTTAAAGGCAGACGATCCAATCTTGAGCTTAACATGCCACTTTGAGGGAGGTGACAACCCAACGTGTCTCTTTAATGGCGGACGACCCAACTTGAATTTAACATGCCACTTGAAGGGAGGTGGCAACCAAATCTTAAACTTAACGTGCCACTTAGAGGGAGGTGACAACTCAACGTGTCTCTTAAAGGCGGACGACCCAACTTGAACTTAACGTGTCATTTAGAGGGAGATGACGAACCAATCTTGAACTTAACATGTCACTTAGTGGGAGATGACAACCCAATGTGTCTCTTTAAAGACGGATGACTCGATTTGAACTTAACATGTCACTTTAAATGAGGTGACAACCAAATATGTCTCTTTAAAGGCAGACGATTCAATATTGAACTTAACGTGCCACTTAGAGGAAGGTAAAAACCCAACATGTCTCTTTAAATGCGTACGACCCAACTTGAACATAACATGTCACTTGGAGGGAGGTGACAACCCAACGTGTCTCTTTAAAGGCAGACGACCCAACTTGAATTTAACATGCAACTAAGAGGGAGGTGACAACTCAACATATCTCTTTAAAGGTGAACGACCCAATCTTGAACTTAACATGTCACATTGAACGAGGTGACAACCCAATCTTAAAAATAATATTTCACTTGAAGGGATGTGACAACTCAACGTGTCTTTTGAAAGAGAGACAGCCCAATTTAAATATAACATGTCACTTTGGACGAGGTGACAACCCAACGTTTCTCTTTGAAAGGCAGAGACCTAACTTGAATATAACATGTCACTTTGAACGAGGTGACAATCAAACGTGTCTCTTTGAAAGACAGAGAACTAACTTGAATATAACATAAATGGTATACCATAAAATCTGCAATAACAATGTTAGTAACTAATGCAACATAAGCTATGTAAACTTGAACCTATATAAATGGTGAACAAAGTGATAAACCAATGCAACATTTCGAACATAATAGCATCATGAAAAAATTGTCAATATGAATGGAATAACAAATAAAAAAAAGAAGAAGTCATTTTGAACGGCATGACAAACCAATTTTAAAAAACATCATTTCATTTGAGACAACAAATAAATTTTTAAAAGATGTCATTTTGAAAGGTATGACGGCCTAAATTTAAAAAGATGTCATTTTGAAGGGTATGACGACCCAAATTCAAAATGATGTCATTTTGAAGAGTATTACGATCCAAAAATACAATATTAACAATGAAACAGTCCACAAAGTTATTTTGGACAAGTATCAATAATAAAACGGTTCACAAAGTTGCTTCTGACAATTATCAACAATGAAACGGTCCACAAAATTGGTTTGGACAAGTAACAATAATGAAACGGTCCATAAAATTGGTTTGGACAAGTATCCACAATGAACGGTCCATATAGTTGGTTTGGACAAGTATCAACAATGAAACGGTTCACAAAATTTATTTGGACAAGTCACTACAAAAAAAGCAGCGTTTACCGAAGGACGAAATCCGTCACTAATCTATGATATTCCGTCGCTTAACAGGATTAGCGATGGATTATTGGCTGTTACTATATCGCTCGTTGATAATCTCTTAGTGACGAAAAAATGTGTTCCGTCACAAGTTTAGCGACGTCTTAGAGACGAATGATATCCGCCGCCACTCGTTAGCGATGGACTAATATGTTCCTATATTTATATTGTTTGTTGCTAATTTCATAATTCATTCCGTCATTTTTAATAAATTCATCACATATTTTTTGTCACTAATCTGTCGCAACATATTCCGTCGTTTGAGCCAGCACATTTAGCACAAAAAAGTTTGTCGCTGGTCCGTCGCTATATTTGTTGCTAATTTTTTTCTTGTAAATTTAATTTATTTTGTTTTAAATATACACTGCTGATATAATTCAAATTAAATTGTTAAATATCCCTAAAATAATCAACATATAAAGTAATATCATCGATGGTTCAAAATATATAGAATATCGAAATCGCATATTTTCAATTCTAAACATCCAAACAATATATCAACTGTTCTTAAAAGAACCTACATTCATCAAATATTGTTACTGCAGAATTTGTACTTTCCAAAAAAGCAGACAATATAGAAAAAAGGGATACGATTGTCATGTGAAACTAAGGATCAACCTCGTCCTCATTAGTAGTAGCTGAAGGAGGCACTAAGGGTGTCACTGTTGATGGGTTGTCAATGGGAGTACTCCCTTCTTGTACCCTCTCAATAAGAACAGGAAGAAAGTGATTAGTAAGTGCAGGAAGCATTTGCTTTACAAACTCATCCATATTTGTTATCGGTGTTGATTGAGAAATTGAAGGAAGTACTGATGATGAGGCACAAAGTTTATGCCCGTAGTAACATTTTGCTTTAGAACCAAGACCGTATATTCTTCTTTTCTTTTCTCCCCCCACAGCTTGATAAAATGCTTCACATTGATCATTATCAGCTTGAGACACTATTTTTTCCTGCAATATTTCTTCATATTTTTCCTGTAATAAGTAGAGGAAAATGAAAGCATTAAACATTGGCAATAAAATATATTTTGAAGGCAACTACAAAAAGATGCACAACCTTTTAAGCATTAGCATTAATGTTCAAATTGGGCCTTCAAATTTCAAGCCTTAATAATTCATAACTACATAAGAAGCTTCTAGAATATAATAATATGTGCAAATGATCAATAATATGTGCAATTGATATATAATAATACATGGGGCAGAACTATCAAAATAAGCACTTATGACATAGAACAAAATTTGTTACCTAAGGCAGCAGGTGGACACCTACAAGAACATTGGACCATTCCAGCCCTATTCCCTTTGATGCCTTGAGATACTCTCATTATCAGGTTGAGATGCTTACTAATGGAATTATACAACACAGTCAGTCCCCTTTATCTTCACCAGCATTATTGGTCAAGAAAAAGAATGGCACATGGAGGTTTTGTGTAGACTATTAGAGCCCTCAATGACATCACTATTAAAGATAGATACCCCAGATGAGTTGTGTGTATCTGTCATTTTTTCCAATTTGGACTTGAGGGCATGGTACCATCAAATAAGAATGAAGGCGGAAGATGTTTACAAAACAGCTTGTAGGACTCACATGGGGCACTATAAGTTCAGGGTTGTGCCCTTTGGACTGACCTATGCTCCTGTACAGGTATTCCATATGAGAAAACAAGAAATATACATATGATAAAACTTATGTGGTTATATATATAAAAACCTTCTAATTAAGCGTAAAATAAGAAAAAAACAAAATTATTTCTAAAATGTGTCACGTAAGTTAAAACAGAATGAGGAATAGTAATAAATCTAATATCTAAATTGGTAAATTGACTTACTAAAATGCGAATGGCGACTTTTTATTCATAGTTCTCACGAAAACAGAAATACAAAACATAGATAACAGTTATAGCAACTTACAACTACTCATGCCAAGAGTACAACACACAAATTTATTATTTTAATAGCTAGATAAACATGCATTTTAATGAAGAAATCACCCAAATTAGCTAGCATTAAGTACATATATTAATTAATTAAGTGAGCTGAATGTCAGTTTTAATTGTAAGTCCAGCTTTCCATTGAGCAAGAATAACAACTTTGTCTGATTATACCCATTTGCTTTCAACACTTGTACTTGTTAAAAACCTTAACTTAGGAGATTTGTTTTGGTCTTTTTTTATGACATCCTAGCTTATAGCCACTCACTAGAATTAGTGTTTAAAACCTTGAGTGACCATTCTCTATTTGCTAAGAGATCCAAGTGTGAGTACTTGGGACATATAGTTACTGCTAAAGGGGTGTCAACTGATCCAGAAAAGGTCCAAGCAATGTTGAATTGGCCTAGACCAATAAATTTGAGGTCTCACAGTCTTAATATCTGCTAGAACAAAGAGTAACTATTGCTGTTCAACAGAGGGCTCTGACAAAACTATTGGGGTTTATCTAGACAGCACGAAGACAGTTACCATTCCAATGAGCTGATGCTTCAAAACTCCAGGCTATCTATAAGTGTATCTATTCCCTTATAGGTACAAGATGTTTATGGGAGCCTAATGGTCAGATGTACTGAGACTTTTCTTAGATGCATGATCAAATGTACTGGCTAGAATAAGACAACAATGATTAACCTTCTTAGGAACCTCAGCGACAAGAATGATTCACCTATGCATCTGACAATTGAAACAGCTTCCCACAAGAATAGCACAAGCCAAAGACAAATTGAATACTATACAAGCCAACATTAATTCATTGTACTGATTCCTTGATTGTGCAGGAAAGAAAAGTTCTACAACAGTTAGAAATGTGTTATCTACAAGACGGATGATGAAACAAGAGATCATCTCTTCAACGAATGTGACTATGCTAGACAACTATGGGCAAGGTTAACAAACAGGATTCATAAATACTGGCATAACAACCAACAACCAGTATTCAGAAATAGTGCCATATATAGCAACCAGCAACCAATACCACAATCAAATAGTGCCATAGCAACCAACAACCAATACCACAATCAAATAGTGCCATAGCAACCAACAACCAATACCACAATCTAACTGTGTCTTTTCATTTTTAGCCAAGTTTCCTATTTTAAAGATTTTTTGACTTACATGGAAAATTTGAGAACGCTCGTCAACAAAAGATTTTCCATCATGACCTTGAGTATGGACGTGCAAATGTAACTCTCCTGGTGTTGGATCTTGACCCTTTTCAATAGCCTATACAAAAGAAAATCACTTTATAGATACAATCATATTTGTTGCGTAATATGTTTAGGTACAAGCGTAGAGAAAGTAAAAATTTTACTTCTATATTTTGTGGAATATGTACTTACAATTCTTTTTCGATATTCTCCCATTGAGATAGTGTAACAACCTGACTTTTCGGAGCTCTAATTTAACTCATACCTTCTTGGAAAAACAAAGAGGGTGAGTAATAAATTAAGAATGATGTGGTATGTCATATTTTAAGTGTTCAAGGGTTGTATCTCAAGTTTTTAAGTTAGGTAAGTTGCAAAATAAAAGTTGACGAAAGTTATCGTAAGTTTCTGTTAAAATATTTCTCTGAAATTTAGGTCAAATGTCTCAGAGGTTTTCTCCAAATATATAAAGAGTTATGGAGCCTACAACCTAGCAAATCGAAGGTCTACGAGTCTATTTTCCAACTCATCAAACCGTTCATTCATACGACTTCAGAATAGAGAGATATTTACGTTTTCGTGAGACTACGCAAGCACGTGAGGTGGGTCCCCTAGGTCGGTGGAACTCTTTATATATCTTCTTCTTCGACTTTTCTTAATTTTTTCAGTAAATAACCAGAAAACATAGAAAACCCACTTCTAGGATCAACCAAATTATATATTTTATCGACTTAAGTCCTTGACGAAAGTTGTTCTACGTGTTGAGCTCGTCATCATGGTATAATTTGTTTTATCGATTTCGTAGCATATCATACTTTGGTGTTGAGACAGCAAAGGTTTGGACATACTTTAAGGTTTTAAGGTGTATTACGAACTTAATATCAAGTAGCGAGGGGGGCTGTGAGTAAAATTCGTAAGGCCACGTGAATTCAGCGAAAAAGGTATGTTAAGGCTATTCCCTTCTTACGGCATGTTTCCTTAAAGCTTAGGAGCAATGTAATTGGGTTGTTATCGTTGTTATACTTGTAGCCATTAGTGTTGATTATTGGCTGCTCAAGTGGATATAATCCTCCCTTATCGGGATTCTTATTCAGTTAGTAGCGTCCCTATGTTGGACACGACTAAGAGGCTATTCGTATAGGTTGCTTATAGCTAAATTGCTCGCTTTTAGCCTATTGGATTGTTATTGTTGCCCTTGGGGCTATTGTGGTTAGCTGCAGAAATGTGATCTATGCCTAGAAGGGCTATGTGCTGCCCTACAGGGCCATGTTGTTGCCTAGGAGGGCTATGATGTTGTCTAAGAGGACTATGTTACTAACTAAGAGGGCTATGTGTTGCCTACGGGGCTATATTGATGTCAAAGAGTGTTAAGTGTTGCCTACGGGGCTACTTTGATGCCAAAGAGGGTTATGTGTTGCCTAAAGGGCTATGTTGATGCAAAAGAGGGCTATGTGCAGCCCACAGAGCTATGATGTTGCCTAAGAGGGCTATGCGCTGCCTACGGGGATATATCATTGCCAAAAAGGGCTATGTGACTTCTTACAAAGATAAGGGGCTACCGATAGGGGTATGTAGGTTGATTCGTCACCTTCTGGCCTTATGGGGGTCTAGGTAGGTGGTGTGTTGTTTGTACCTGCTAAGCTTATGGGGGCTTGTTTAGGTTGTTGTTTGATAATCAGTTTGTATATTTAGATTCAGTAGTGGGTTAGCATGCTTATCTAAATTTTGATTTCCGTACCTGATTGCTTTTGGTATATTATGATACTTGCTTATTTAGTCTATAGCCTTTCATACTCTGTACATTATTTCGTACTGACGCCCCATTGCCTGGGGGTGCTGCATTCATGCATGCAGGTCCCGACAGACGACCTAGTAGACCTCCTCAGTAGCAGGATTGACTTGTATCTGGTTGGCTAGCCCCTTTCCTCCGGAGCTGCCAGAGTTGGGAGGTTTGTTAGCTTATATTGTATATATTTTTATGGGTAGGCTGGGGCCCTGTCCCTCCAATCTTTACCACTCTTAGAGGCTTGCAGACTAGTGTGTGGGGTCTATAGCTACGTTATGGCCATGCTGGCCTAGTTTGTTGGTTTGTTGAAGCTTGTTAGATGTTTGATGTATTGTCTTGATATATACCTGCTTTCAGTTTTTGTATAGAGATCATGGTGGCCTCGACAACCCAATCAGGAATTTTGTGCTAGTTGGCTATTTCTTGATATGAACTCTTGGGAGTAGCTGTTTCTTTTATAGATCTATTGACAGGGGCCTTGCCGGCCGATGGCTTAATTTTAAGCTGAGATATACTTGTTTGTTTTCTTGATTGCATGTGGCTGCCATGCGCTAGTAGCAAATGGTTCAGCAGGGTAAGCTCGGGCTTGAGTTTTGGCGTGAAGAGCCAGTTGCCCCCCTTGAGTTTGGGGCGTGACAAACTTGGTATCAGAGCAACGTCGTATCCTAGGGAGTCTGCAAGCCGTGTCTAGTAGAGTCTTGTTTATAACTGTGTTATGCACCACATTCGATAAGCAAGAAGCTATTGGGCATGTTAGAATGACTATCCTTCTTTTGCTCACCTCGTGCTATAGAGCGGTATCTTAAGGGTTGAGGTTTTTGGCTTATAATTGATATTTGTTTGCAGTTGGAGATGGCTGACACCAGACAGACCACAGCTAGCCAGGGGCTAGATACAGCTGCAGGTGAGGGTACCAGCAAGGTACCACAGGTGGAGGTAGCCCATTGTGATACCCAGGGGAAGACCTCTTCTCAGCCCCCTATAGCTTATTCACCGCTTCAGGAGCCTCCAAGGGCTACAGGACTTCCTGCTCCACTAGCAGTACCACCTCTAGTTCCTCCAATTCCATCTGATCAAGATTTCAAGAGTGCAGTATATATGTTAGCACAGTTAGTAGCTGCACAATGCCAGCAAATTGTGCCAGATGTTGCCGCACCTTCTGAAGTGCCCGAAAGTTCAAGAGTTCATGAATTTCTTGACCTAAATCCTCCACAGTTTATAGGGACAGATCGCAGAGAGGACCCTCAGCACTTTGTTGATCAGCTTCATAGGATCTTCAGAGTCATGCATGCCTCAGCGACTGAATCAGTTGAGTTAGCAGCATTTCATTTGCGTGATGTTGCAGTATTGTGGTATAGAAGTTGGGAGAGATCTAAGGGAAAAGATGCAACTCTACCCACTTGTAATAGATTTACAGAAGCTTTCATAGATCACTATTTGCCTCGAGAGATTAGGGATGGCCGGGTGGACCAGTTTCTGAACCTCCGACAGGGCAGCATGAGTGTCCGAGAGTACGGGCTGAGATTTGATTCATTGGCTAGATATGCACCAGTATTTATTGATACGATGCATGACACGGTGCGTAGATTTGTGGGAGGGCTTGACTCGAACTATATCGATGCTTTTTCCACCGCTGCACTAAATTATAATATGGATATCTCGTGAATTCAGGCCTTTGCACAAGGCATAGAGGATCGCTGACATCTACAAAACATGAATGAGAGGGTTGAGAGAGAGACAGAAGAGGTTTAGGCCCGCTGGTTCATAGGGTGATTTTCAGGGTGGTCCCAGACCCCGATAATCTAGTAGGCCACCTAGACCTCCGTCACAGCAGTTCCAGGGTAGTAGATTTGATCATCAGGGACAGTCAAGCTCGGGTGAGGGTTCACGAGCATTAGGCTCTCAGCAGCAGAGGGGTTCAGGACAGGCTTGGACAGCCCCGTTGCGTTGTGCTACTTACGGTGGGATGCACTTCGGGAGGTGCAGGCAGGGTTCCACAGGTTGTTATTCTTGTGGACAGGGGGGGCATGGGTGGAGGAACTGCCCGACCATAGGTCAGGGTGGTATAGGTCAGTTGACCAGGTCAGTAGTATGTTCCTCCTCATCAGCACAGTCTAGAAGGCATGGACCCCAGACTTCAGTAGGTAGAGGTAGGGGCGGAGGCAGAGAGGGAGCATCTAGTTCTGGAAGTGGCAAGAACTGTACATATTCACTAGCCGGCAGACAGGACTCAGAGTCATCACCAGATGTTGTGACATGTGCATTGAATGTTTGCTCCCATTGTGTTTATGCTTTGATAGATCTTGGATCTACTCTGTCTTATGTTACTCCATTTATTGCGGGGAAGTTATGTATAGTAGCAGAGTCGTTAGATTGACCCTTTATTGTTTCTACACCAGTTAGTGAGTCTATTATTGCCAGGAGAGTCTATCGAGGTTGCATGGTAGAAATTATCATCCTTCAGACCTCTATAGACCTCGTTGAGTTAGAGATGGTCGATTTCGACGTCATTATGGGTATGGGCTAGTTAGCGTCTTGTTATGCTAATGTTGAGTGCCAGACAAAGATTGTTACATTCCACTTTCTAGGAGAGCTAGTTCGGGAATGGAAAGGTGATACAACAACGCTGAAAGGTAGGTTTATTTCCTATCTTAAGGCGAGGAGGAGGATTACTAAGGGTTGTATTTATCACTTGTCGCGGTCATGATATAGATGCAGAACCACCGGCACTCCAGTCTATTCCGGTAGTTAATGAGTTTCTAGATGTATTTCCAGACGAGCTCCCTGGTATCCCTCCAGAACGGGAAATTGATTTTGTTATCGATATACTACCAGGTACACAACCCATATCTATCCCTCCTTATAGAATGGCTCCTGCTAAGCTAAAGGAGTTGAAGGATCAGCTAAAAGACTTGCTAGATAAAGGCTTTATTAGGCCTAGTGCTTCACCATGGGCTGCGCCAGTGTTATTTGTGAGGAAGAAAGATGGCTCACTAAGAATGTGTATTGATTACCGACAGCTAAATAAGGCGACTATAAATAATAAGTATCCCCTTCCGAGGATCAATGACTTGTTTGATCAGTTACAGGGTGCTGAGTGCTTCTCAAAGATTGATTTAAGATCAAGGTACCACCAGATACGAGTTCGGGAGAAAGACGTTCCAAAGACGGCTTTTAGAACCAGATATGGACAATTTGAGTTCCTGGTAATGTCTTTTGGATTAACTAATGCCCCTGCAGTGTTCATGGACCTAATGAATAGTATATTCAGGGTGTATATAGACTTGTTTGTAATTGTATTTATTGATGAAATTTTAGTGTATTCACGTTCAAAAGCTGAGCATGCAAATCATCTACAAGCAGTCCTTCAGGTTCTTCGAGACCGAGAACTTTATGCAAAATTTTATAAGTGTGCGTTCTGGTTGGACTCTGTAGTTTTGTTAGGCCATATTGTATCAGATGCAGGCATTACTGTTGATACACAAAAGATGGAGGCCGTAAAGACTTGCCTAGACCCATGACTCAAACTGAGGTTCGTAGTTTCTTAGGGTTAGCTGGGTACTACAGAAGGTTTGTAGAGGGGTTTTCTTCACTTTCAGCACCCTTAACGAAGCTGAATAAAAAAGGAGCTAAGTTCCAGTGGACTGAAGCTTGCAAGCATAGTTTCCAGGAGCTGAAGGACAGGTTGACATTAGCACCAGTTCTAGCATTGCCACAGGGTTCAGAAGGCTATGCGGTGTACTGTGATGCTTCTGGTGTTGGGTTGGGATGTGTTCTAATGCAACATGGTAAGGTTATCGCATATGCTTCAAGGCAGTTGAGGAAGCATGAGAAGAACTATCCGACCCACGATTTAGAGTTGGCTACAGTTGTGCATGCGTTAAAGATCTAGAGAAACTATTTATATGGCGTTCATGTTGACATCTTCAAAGATCATAAAAGCCTTCAATATATCTTTAGACAGAAGTAGTTAAATCTGTGACAATGTCGATGGCTTGAGTTAATGAAAGACTACGACGTGGATATTTTATATCATCCAGGAAAGGCGAATGTGGTACCCGATGCCCTCAGCCAAAGATCTATGGGTAGTTTATCCTATTTAGATGTTGAGAAGCGTGAGCTAGCGGGAGAGCTTCATCAATTAGCTAGCTTGGGATTCAAATTGTTATAGGCAGACGATAGTGGAGTCACAAATTAGGACACAGCCGTATCATCCCTAGTTGTAGAGGTAAAAGCACGGTAACAGGAGGATCCTAGCTTAGAGCAGCGCAGAGCCAAGGCTCAAGATTAGCAGTCTTTAGCATTTGATATAGCAGGAGATAGAGTCCTCAGATATAGTGGTCGATTGTGTGTTCCGGATGTTGCAGGGCTTCGACATCAGATTATGGAAGAGGCACATCATCCTGTTATTCTATTCACCCTGGTTCGACAAAGATGTACCATGATATTAAGGAGATCTATTGGTGGCACGGGATGAAGAAGGACGTTGCTGAGTTTGTGGCACGGTGTCCTAACTGCCAATAGGTGAAGGTTGAGCACCAAAAGCCCGTTGGGCGATTCCAGGAGATAGCCATTCCTTTGTGGAAGTGGGAAGCAATTAATATGGATTTTACTACAGGGTTACCTCGATCGCGTCATAAGTTTGACTCTATCTGGGTAATTGTGGACAGACTAACAAAATTAGCCCACTTCTTACCAGTCAGGGATACTTTTACAGCCGAAGACTATGCAGGGCTCTATATTAGAGTGATTGTTAGGCTACACAATGTCCACTATCTATTATCTCTGATAGAGGAGCACAATTTACCACTAACTTCTGGAAGTCCTTCCAGAAAGGACTAGGGACACAGGTTAATCTGAGTACAACCTTTCACCCTCAGACAGATGGCCAGGCTGAGCGCACAATTTTGACACTCGAGGATATGTTACGGGCGTGCGCACTAGACTTCAAGGGAAGTTGGGATGACCACTTGTCTCTTATTGAGTTCACATACAATAATAGTTATCATTCCAGCATCGGGATGGCACCTTATGAGGCTTCGTAAGGGCGAAAATGTAGATCCCCCATTGGATTGTTTGAGGTAGGTGAGTCAGGGTTAATTGGACCCGACTTAGTACAGTAGACAGTGGAGCAGGTTAAGCTCATTCGGGAGAGGTTGCTAACAGCTCAAAGCCGAAAGAAGTAATACTCAGATGTGCAACAAAGGGACTTAAGAGTTTTGTGTCGATGACTGGGTATTCTTAAGAGTCTCGCCTATGAAGGGTGTTATGAGATTCGGAAAGAAGGGCAAGCTTAGTCCAAGATTCATTGGGCCATACCAGATCCTTCGGAGGATAGGACAAGTGGCTTATTAGTTATAGTTGTCGTCGGGGCTAGAATCGGTTCATCTGGTATTCCATATATTGATGCTACAGAAGTGTATAGGAGACCCTTCTAGGGTTGTCCCTGTTGAGGATGTTCAGATCACAAAGGAGTTGTCCTGTGAGGAAACTCCAGTTGCAATATTAGATCGACAGGTCCGAAGGTTGAGGACCAAAGATGTGGCTTTTGTTAAAGTACTGTGGAGAAACAAAAATAAGGAAGAGGTAACGTGGGAAGCTGAGGATGGAATGAGATCCAGATATCCTCAGTTGTTTTAGATCCCACAGTGGTAAAAATATCAATATTGATTAGCACAGTGAGGTAGAATATCCATTTACTTTTTTTATTGTTGCTTATTATTGTTGTTGTTGTTGTATTTTTTCTCGTACTATTATTGCGGAGCTATGGTGCTTAGCTATTTATATCGTCCTGTGAGGTGCTTAGGTTGTTATCTTCTGCATTTTAGGTTCCTGGATACTATAGGTATAGAGTACACTTTGCTAGATTTTGGAAACTACTAAGGACTTAACCGCGTGGCTTAGATTTTTCATTCGAGGATGAATGTTTTTAAGGCGGGGAGGATGTAACACCCCGACTTTTTGGAACTCTAATTTAACTCGTACCCTCTTGGAAAAAAAAAGAGGGTGAGTAATAAAATAAGAATGATGTGGTATGTCATATTTTAAGTGTTCAAGGGTTGTATCTCAAGTTTTTAAGTTAGGTAAGTTGCAAAATAAAAGTTGGCGAAAGTTATCGTAAGTTCCTTTTAAAATATTTCTCTGAAGTTTAGGTCAAATGTCTCGGAAGTTTTCTCCCAATCTATAAAGATTTATGGGGCCTAAAACCTAGAAAATTGAAGGTCTACGAGTCTAGTTTCCAACACATCAAACCGTTCGTTCATACAACTTCAGAATAGATAGATATTCACATTTTCGTGAGACTGCGGAAGCAGGCACGTGAGGTGGGTCCCCTAGGTCGGTGGAACTCTTTATGTATCTTCTTCTTCGACTTTTCTTCATTTTTTTCTGTAAATAATAACCAGACAACTTAGAAAACCCACTTCTAGGATCAACCAAATTATATATTTTCTCGACTTAAGTCCTTGACGAAAGTTGTTCTACGCGTTGAGCTCATCATCATGGTATAATTTGTTTTATCGATTTCGTAGCATATCATACTTTGGTGTTGGGACAGCAAGGGTTTGGACATACTTTAAGGTTTTGTAGTGTATTACAAACTTAATATTAAGTAGCAAGGGGGGCTGTGAGTAAAAGTCATTAGGCCACGTGAATTCAGTGAAAAAGGTATGTTAAGGCTATTCCCTTCTTACGGCATGTTTCCTTAAAGCTTAGGAGCAATGTAATTGGGTTGTTATCGTTGTTATACTTGTAGCCATTAGTGTTGATT
>JAJONR010004191.1:0-46533 GCA_029582245.1 Solanum etuberosum
GAGATTGTTAGGCTACACGGTGTCCCAGTATCTATTATCTCTGATAGAGGAGCACAATTTACCGCTAACTTCTGGAAGTCCTTCCAGAAAGGACTGGGGACACAGGTTAATCTCAGTACAGCCTTTCACCCTCAGACAGATGGCCAGGCTGTGCGCACAATTTTTACACTCGAGGATATGTTACGGGCGTGCGTGCTAGACTTCAAGGGAAGTTGGGATGACCACTTGCCTCTTATTGAGTTCGCATGGGAGAAAATGTGGATCTCCCATTGGATGGTTTGAGGTAGGTGAGTCAGGGTTAATTGGACCCGACTTAGTACAGAAGACAGTGGAGCAGGTTAAGCTCATTCGGGAGAGGTTGCTAACAGCTCAAAGCCGACAGAAGTCATACTCAGATTTGTGACGAAGGGACTTAGAGTTTTATGTCAATGACTGGGTATTCTTAAAAGTCTCGCCTATGAAGGGTGTTATGAGATTCAGAAATAAGGGCAAGATTAGTCCTAGATTCATTGGGCCATACCGGATCCTTCGGAGGATAGGACAAGTGGCTTATGAGTTAGAATTGCCGTCGGGGCTAGAATCGGTTAATCCGGCATTCCATTTATCGATGCTATGGAAGAGCATAGGAGACCCTTCTAGGGTTGTCCCTGTTGAGGATGTTCAGATCACAAAGGAGTTGTTCTATAAGGAAACTCCAGTTGCAATATTAGATCGACAGGTCCGAAGATTGAGGACCAAAGTTGTGGCTTCTGTTAAAGTACTGTGGAGAAACAAAAATAGGGAAGTGGTGACGTGGGAAGCTGAGGATCGAATGAGATCCAGATATCCTCAGTTGTTTTAGATCCAACAGTGGTAAAAATATCAATATTGATTAGCACAGTGAGGTAGGATATCCATTTAGTTTTTTTATTGTTGCTTATTATTGTTGTTGTTGTTGTTGTATTTTTTTTCTCGTACTATTATTGTGGAGCTATGGTGCTTAACTATTTGTATCGTCCTGTGAGGTGCTTAGGTTGTAATCTTCTGCATTTCAGGTTCCTGGATATTATGGGTATAGAATACACTTTGCCAAATTTTGGAAACTACTAAGGACTTAACCACGTGGCTTGGATTTTTCATTCAAGGACGAATGTTTCTGGGGGGGGGGGAAGATGTAACACCCCGACTTTTCGGAACTCTAATTTAACTCGTACCTTCATGGAAAAAAAAAGGGTGAGTAATAAATTAAGAATGATGTGGTATGTCATATTTTAAGTGTTCAAGGGTTGTATCTCAAAATTTTAAGTTAGGTAAGTTGGAAAATAAAATTTGGCGAAAGTTATCGCAAGTTTCTTTTAAAATATTTCCCTGAAATTTGGATCAAATATCTCGGAGGTTTTCTCCCAATATATAAAGAGTTATGGGGCCTACGACCTAACAAATTGAAGTTCTACAAGTCTAGTTTCCAACGCATCAAACTGTTCGTTCATACAACTTCAGAATAGAGAGTTATTCACGTTTTCACGAAACTGCACAAGCA
Organism: Solanum etuberosum; assembly: GCA_029582245.1. Lineage (NCBI taxonomy): Eukaryota > Viridiplantae > Streptophyta > Magnoliopsida > Solanales > Solanaceae > Solanum > Solanum etuberosum. Next base: position 1,520 of record JAJONR010004191.1, read on the forward strand.
AGCACGTGAGGTGGGTCCCCTAAGTCGGTGGAAACTTATAAGATAGCATCTTCTTCATTTTTCTTCATTCCAGCTCGTAAGAAACCCACAAAAATTAGAGAATTACTCCTCAAATCAACCTTGTGTGTTAATGATCTCTTCTTGGCTCCTTATCAAAAATTGCCCTACGTCGCAAACTCGTCATTTTGGTATTGTTTTCATGGTGAATTGAGCGGTGTAGCTCCATGGAGGTTCTTGCAACAAAGTTTTTTTTGGTGTTTTGATTTTATTCAAGTGTTCTGGGCGTGTAAAGAAAGGTTGGAACCATCTTTTATCGGTTTATGGATACCTTATCTCTTAGATAGTAATTTACGATAGTAATCCGTATCGATTGTCAAATTGTCATAGTAATTTTTATCCTTAATTACTGATTGATTTTACTTTTTTTTTAGTTTTGTAGTGGTGCGGACAGAGGTATTTTCAGCATAAATTATAAATGATAAGGTATGTTAAGGCTATTCCCTTCGTTCGACATGTTTCCTTAGAGCTTTGGAGTGATATAATAGGGTAGTTAATGTTGGTGATCTTGTAGATGTAATTGTGAGTGGTTGGATGATTGAGTGGTTATAAACCCTCATTTTAGGGACTCCTAATCTATTAAGAACGACCTAAGTTAGGAACTACTTGGAGACTATTCATATATATTGTTTAAAGATAAATTTCTCGCCTTTAGGCTATTCAATTGTTTGTTGTCGCCCTTGGGGCTATTGTTGTTAGCTGTTGAGCTATGAACTACCTGTGGGGGCAATGATGTTGTCTAAGAGGACTATGTTACTGCCTAAGAGAGCTATGTGTTGCCCACGGGGCTATATTGATGCCAAAGAGTGTTATGTGTTACCTACGGGGCTACTTTGACGCCAAAGAGGGCTATGTGTTGCCTGCAGGGCTATGTTGATGAAAAAGAGGGCTATGTGTAGCCCACAGAGCTATGATGTTGCCTAAGAGGGCTATGCTCTGCCTACGGGGCTATATCGTTTCCAAAAAGGGCTATGTGACTTCTTACAAAGGCAAGGGGCTACCGATAGGGGTATGTAGGTTGATTTGGCACCTTCTGGGCTTATGGGGGCCTAGGTAGGTGCTGTGTTGTTTGTACCTACCGAGCTTATGGGGGCTTGGTTAGGTTGTTGTTTGATCATTTGTTTGTATTTTTAGATTCAGTAGTGGGTTAGCATGCTTATCTAAGTTTTGATTTCCTTACATGATTGCTTTTGGTATATTATGATACTTGCTCATTTACTCTATAGCCTTTCATACTCTGTACATTATTCCGTACTGACGCCCCATTGCCTGGGGGCGCTGCATTCATGCATGCAGGTCCCGACAGATGACCTAGTAGACCTCCTCAGCAGCAGGATTGGCTTCTATCTGGTTGGCTAGCCCCTTTCTTCCGGAGCTTCCAGAGTTGGGAGGTTTGTTAGCTTTTGTTGTATATATTTTTATGGGTAGGCTGGGGCCCTGTCCCGCCAATATTTACCACTCTTAGAGGCTTGCATACTAGTGTGTGGGGTGTATAGCTACGATATGGCCATGCTGGCCTAGTTTGTTGGTTTGCTGGTTTGCTGAAGCTTGTTAGATGTTTGATGTATTGTCATGATATATACTTGCTTTCAGTTTTTGTATAGAGATCATGGTGGCCTCGACGGCCCAATCAGGACTTTTGTGCTAGTTGGCTATTTCTTTATATGAACTCTTGGGAGTAGTTGTTTCTTTTATTGATCTGTTGACAGGGGCCTTGTCGGCCGAGGGCTTAATATTAAGCCGAGATATACTTGTTTGTGTTCTTGACTGCGTGTGGCTGCCATGCGCTAGTAGAAAATGGTTCAGCTCGGGCTTGAGTTTTGGCATTAAGAGCCAGTTGCACCCCATGAGTTTGGGGCGTGACACCTATAGTGACCCCAAGTCATTTATGACTTGCTGAGACTGACAATTTTGTCGTCAGGCATTCTTTTTGGTTTTGTGCAAGTTTCTGTATTTTGGAGTTTTGAAACATAAAATGTTGACTTTAGTCAAAAGCTATGTGAGACGAACTCATAATGTAATTCTTATTGTTTCATCAGCTACAAAAGAGCCATTTTAGGCTAGGGGCATAGTTTGTTCGGGCCCTAATACTTCTAGTATAAGTTTGTGCCATTAGGTGTTTATATTTTGAAACTTAAGCCAAGGTTTGACTTTGGTCAACATTCATGGTAAATGTGCTCGGATGAGAATTTCATCAACGTGGTTAGCTTTGGAATGTCGAGTTTGGTCTTGAACAACCTCTAGTGTGGTTCCTGAGGCTTTTGGTGTCATTTAAGGCCTTTTTATGGATTTTAGATTAAAAGGGAATTTGGGTGTGAGATCCACTTTTAATCAATACGAACTCGGATAGAAGTTTTGATGGTTTCATAAAGTCCAAAATGCCAAATTTGATAGGGTAGCATATTTCATTTGTGCGCACGACATTTTGAATAAATCTCAGGCACCCGATAGAGGATTCCTAGTTGAGCAAACTAGCTTATGTGCATCACCTGGTGGAGAGCCCTTTTGGCCTTCCCATTCACAGGCCATGTTGGCCGCTTTCACAGAGCCTTGTGCTCTTAGCCTTCGCGATCGTGAGGCCTATGGCCACAATTGCAGGAGGTTGTGGACCTTAAGGGTCGCGTTTGCGTGAAGCCATCCGCGTTCACGGAGGTCATGCCACCAGAATCTCCACATTAGTGAGGCTTTCTCGGCATTCGCGGTGGCCTAATCTATCATGGGTCATGATCACAAGCCTTGGGATTCATAATCACTAAGAGCTCGATTCCAAAGCATCATTTTTTATTTTGGGAGCTAGAGAGCTCCAAATTGAGAGATTCCAAGTGATGGAGGTCTGTGGTAATCATGGCTACGCATTGTAGTGTTTGTGGAAGTGCAGAAAGCATTGATTTGAGGTAATTCTTGCCCCGAGTGGGCTTCCTGTCTTTTTTAATTGGTGTTTTAATTGCTTGTGTGTGTTTGGGTTGTTCCGGGCATTAAATTGAGTCCTATTTCAGGAGACAAGCCCATTTAGTTAATTAGGACCTTTTGACAGAGTTAATTTTAGGATCCTGGTGTGGGTCCCACATTCCCATTGAAACTCAACTTTTGGGTTCGTTTCCAATTGTTGTGAATTTTTTGTTAAAACGTTTATTATGATGTGGTGATCGAAAATTTGATAGTGTGGCAGTGTTTGGAGGCATTTTGGAGCAAATAACCCTTGTGCGGTGGACTAGGAGCGCTCGTGATCGAATTTTAGGTAGGCTTTGGTCTACTTTCTTGATTGAGCTTCTTAGATAATGCCTAGTATAAATTTCATGTATTTTTCGGATTGTATTTGTTGGGTATTTAACTTTAATCTTGTTCATTCCATCTTTTCTTGACTCCGTAGGATCCTTGGGTTTATTAGGGGGGTTGGGATCCTTAGTTTAGGCTTGTAGCTTCTCCTGTGGTGTAGATTATCTTGCTACTACTTGTTAGGATTGATACATGGTTGCCTTAGAATAGGTTGGACCTTAGATGCCTTAGATTGTGTTTTATCACCTTGTAGTTTTGATTTGATCCATATAGGTCTTTTATTAGGTAATTCTCCTTGTGTTAATGCTTGAGACCTTGGCGGCTTGTCGTAGTCGCAGGTTAGTCCTAGGTGTGCTCAGTCTTGGATTGGAGCAATATTGGGGTAGGGTGGTGTCCCTTAAGTTGGTTCCCCTTTTTATTGATTTGAAAGATCTTCTTTGATCCATTCACTTTTTTTAGTGGCAGGCCTATTATACTCGTCTTGAGCCTGACTGTATTGTTGGGCCCGAGGACCAGTGAATCCCAGGTTAGTACTTTACCTTTGGTAGCGTGGTTTGGTTGGCTAGACATTTACTTGACTTTAGTGTCTTGTTTGAAAGTTGGTGATGGCATGCATTGCATTGTTTATTTATTCTCACGGATTTTTATGGTACGATCTCGGCTCATGCTGTAACACCTTAGACTTCGATCAATTTTTAGTTTTAGGTCAACTTCAAACGACCATAACTTTCAGCTCATAAAGAGTTAGGTGGCCCATAAGGTATCAAATCGAAGGTCTTTGAGTCCTCTTTCTAACACCACCTAGTTTGCTGAATTCTGAGCTCGGATGAAGGAGTTATGCTTATTTGAGTGTAGCCTCTCTAAATAAGGCATTTCATCCATTTTAAGAAGGGGTATTTTGGTCTTTTCCTTACCCCACACTAAGCCTAAGCATTTTTTTCATCCAAATAGGGGTCTAAATTGATAGATATTAGTTTTCATTCATTCTTAAAAGCTTAGAAAGTTAGGGCAAAATTCAAAAGGAAAAAAGAGAAGGTTTCAAGAGTTCATCAAGAAATTTGGAGAGATTGCTGTGAACTTAATTATTTCGAGGTATGTAAGCTTTCATAGTGTTGGGTTTGTTCTCCCTCAAGCCAATCATGTACGTTTTTACCCATGAATTCATTCTTGAAGTTGATTTATTGAGTTCTTGAGTTTTAGCTAACAATGGAGGTCTTTGAATTCTTAAAGTGAGGGTTTTGCAAATGAGTTGAGTCACTTGATAGATTTTTGTGTGGGTTTCACTAAAAATGTACTGGGTTTATGATATTTCGTGAATTTGGACAGTGGAATTGCATTGGGTATGAATTGAATTGAGTTTGGGAGAGGAAGAAAAGAATGGCCAAATAATTGAGCCCAGGGCCGCGTCGCGGAGACGTTTTAAATTTTCCACCTTCATATGATCACCCCCTCTCCACGTCGCGGAGAGAATACGGGGTCCTCTGTCTCAAATATCTTTTCTCGACCAAAAATTAAATCCCTTCTCTGCGTCGCGCCACCGTGGAGAGGATACAGGGTCCTCTATCTAAGCCTTCATAAATCATTGAGAGATTCTATACCCTAATCATAGTTCTTAAATTCACATTTCAAATCAAGGTAAAGTTAAGAGGAAATTTCAAGAAAGTCCTATCGAGTCATTTTGAGAAGTCTTTTGCAATTATCTATCATTTTTTTTTAAGACATAAGTAAATGAGTGTGAGGATGAGGAGAATTGAGTTTTATTTTTCAAAACAAGTATAAGGGAACTAAGTATTCCCAATTATGTAATACTTTTACATTTAAAAGAGAGAAACACCGATTTCTAAATGATTTTATGATGAGTCTTGAACATTACCTCTTTTAAGAGGATCATATTATCTCAAATTGAGGAAGAGTTATGTTTTAAAACATATGAGCATGAGTTATATATTATTGGGATTAGTATTGAGCAACGATATGGGGATGAGTTCAGAAAACTCAAAATACTCATAAACCATGTATTCCAACATAGGTAAAGGATCATAATTTCTAGATGATCCCTTATTGCTTTTAAGCATAGCTTAGTGGATCCACTTAGTTGGGGTGTTCTATACCCCGGCAAGGTATAGCACAGTTCTGCCAGCGTGGGTGAGACGATGTATCATCACGTAGCTCATAGTGATAGTCGTCAGTTAGAGAACGTCCCAAATAAGAGTAAAGAGTTTATTATTGTATTTTTATACATATTGAGTTGATATCTGCTGTTTTAAAAGCATTATACATTGCATTTTATTACCATTTATTTCATATTGAGTTGAGTTGAGTTGAGGTGAGTATGTCTTCCCTTTCTATTCGTTCAGCTATATATACATATGTTTCAATTTTCCCCTTACATGCTTGTACATTCAATGTGCTGACGTCATTCGACCTACATCTTTACATGATGCAGATACACGTGTTCAGGGTCATCAATAGGCGCTCCGTTGATACCACTTGCATTCCAGATTGTTTTGGTGAGCCTCCCTGCTTCTAGAGGGTTCTTCACCTAGTATTTAGAGGCTTCATAGATAGAAGTAGTTAAGGAGTCTTTTTCCCGTTTCCTTTGTTGATGTTTTGAAGACTTTGAGTTGAACATTTACATTTATTTTAGTATTTTAGACAGTTTGGAGTTAAACTACTTTATTAATGAGATCTTCTGAGTTAATACTTGCATTTGAGTTCCTATATTGTTGAGAAAGTCTTCCGCTGAGTATTGAGCTAAACCAAGGGTTCGCTTGGGGACCAACAATGGTTCTCGAGTGCTGACCATGTCTAGGGTGTAGGCTCAGGGCGTGACAAACTTGGTATCAAAGCACAGAGTTCAACAGTCCCAGGGTGTCTATGAAGCCGTGTCTGTAGAGTCCTTGTTATCGGTGTGAAGCGCGTCACATCTATAATTAGGAGCCTACAACATTTAGGAAAAGATTTCACTTCCTTCTTACTCTTTTTCCTGCGATAGAGTTCAACTCTATAAAAGTTTCCTTCTAATTCATCCTTGCACGTATCTTTTCAGATCATGCATCCACGAAGAGCTATTCGAGGTCGTCCTGTAAGGAGAAATATTGATCCTCAAGATCAACGGGTACCCAACGCACCAGAAGTGTAACCCACTCAAGCAGAGGTCACATATGCTGAGTTCCAGGATGTTATCCGGATGTTGAGTCAGGTTGTGGCCAATCAAGCTGGTCAATAAAGAGTGGTTTGCTAGGATATGGCTGAGACATCCAGGATCCGTGAGTTATTGAGAATGAATCTTTTAGAATTCACAGGGTCAAATGTCACTGAGGATCCAGAGAACTTTGTGGAGGAGCTGCAGAAGGTGTTTGAAGTTATGCGGATTATTGATGACGAGCATGTAGAGTTAGTTGCATACCAAATCAAGGGTGTTGCTAGGATCTGGTATGACCAATGGAAAAAGAGCAGGGCTAAAGGAGCACCACTTGTGAGCTGGACAATTTTTGCAAGTGCTTCCCTAGGGCGCTTCTTTCCCCGTGAGCTAAGGGAAGAAAATGTGAGAGAATTTTTGAATCTTAAACAAGAGGCCATGCGTGTGCATGAGTACAGCCTCATATTCACCCAGTTGTCCCGTTATGCTCCGAAGATGATGGCTGACATGAGAAGCAGGATGAGCTTGTTTGTGTCTGGATTATCTCGCTTGTCAAGTAAGGAGGGTAAGGTAGCTATGTTGATAGGATATATGGACATAGCTAGGCGTATGATCCATGTGTAGCAGGTTGAGGAAGATAAGCTAAAAGATAGAGAGGAGTTCGGTAACAAGAGGGCTAAGAAAATAGGTCATGAGTCCGGACAGCAGAAGATCGGAAATGTGAAATGGTCATCTTTTTAGCAAAGGCCAACCGGAACTGCACCATCATCAGCTAGTACACTTGTGCCAAAGAACAAAGGTGAGTTTAGGAATCACAATTTCAGAGCTAGACCTACTCATTCTCAGGGTAGTGTGGCACAAGGGGCTAATTGGACTCCTACATGTGCTAAGTGTGGTAGAAACCCCCCAGGAGTGTGTCTTGATGGCTCCAATGGTTGTTTCAAGTGTGGACAGACAAGTCACTTCATGAGAGAGTGCCCTAAGAACAAGTAGGGTAATGGTATTGCGGGAAATAGAGCCCAATCCTCTTCAGCGGCTCCCCTAGATAGAATTGCTCCAAGAGGAGCTACTGCAGGGACCGGCGGAGGAGCAAACTGTCTGTATGTTATAACCACTCGCCAAGAGCAGGAGAATTCACGAGATGTTGTCACGGATATGATCAAAGTCTTTACTTTTGATGTATATGCATTACTTGATCCAGGTGCGAGTCTATCTTTTCTGACTCTGTATATAGCTATGAGGTTCGATATTCTTCCCGAATGACTTTTTGAGCCCTTCAGTATTTCCACTCCTGTTGGTGAGTCTATTCTAGATGAGAGAGTTTATCATGATTGTGTCATATCTGTCAATCACAAGGAACACCATGGCTGATGATAACGCTCAACTACACTTCATCTGATTCTAAGTGTAGGCGATCGTAATCAAGTATAAACCCAACTAAGAGTTCGGGTCGATCCCATAGGGAGTGATACGGTAGAGAATTCAATTACGAAGTGAAAGAATTGTTCCAATCATTTGTAGAAGTAGATATTTTCGAAACAATTAAAGTAAATGGCAGGGGTTTGATAACTAGTGTCAATTGGGGGATTAGAGTGAGGAATTAACAACTACGAAAACACGGGAGTAACCAGGTAGAGAGGGATCCTTGGGGATGTGATCGATTAAATGTCAATTTCATTGTATGGGTGATTATTATTTAGTAAAAGTCGTTGAATCTTAGTGGGTAGGATAGGCTTTAAGTGTAACAACTATTTCTCAATCAATTATTACGAATCGAGCGAGCTCTCTCGAACCTCGACAAGCCCAACAAATATGAACAGCCCAAAACCTCAATTAATCTACTCTCTCGAGCTAGATTAGTAGGATTGAATTCATACCCACTTTCTCAAGCTGAATCCACAATAACCCAATCGCTACAATCATCAATTGATAGCTTTAATTCTAAAACCTCTTTCTCAAGCAAGCGTAGAATGCTAAATTAGAATTGTATTTGCAACTACAATTCATCAATTAAAACTCAACTATCAATTGAACCCACTTCAAATCAACAACTAAATCAGTAAATACTAATACCCATAAGCTAATTTAAACATTCAATCACATAATCACACCCCCAAGAATGGGAGTTTTAGCCAAACATCATAAAAATAAAGAAAATGTTACCAACTATGTTCTCAATCAGTTTGGGTGACAAATTACAAGTTTTCACAATGCTCAAAATCAGTTCCAAATCAAAACCAACCCTAAATTCCTAGTCAAAAAGACTAAAAACAATGTTCAGAGTGTTTTAGATCAAAAACCCAAGATTAGAATGTGAGGGAACTTTCAGAACTCCTCAAATTTCTTTTTAAAATAGCATTTATACGCTTCTAGATTTTTGGCTGCGGAGCAAAATGACGAAATAAGTCAGGCTTCGCCGACCTAGTCGGTGATGCGCCGAATGCTCTTTTCCATCGCCTTCTTGACTTGGCTTTTCCACACTTCCATTTTTTGACTTTAGGCGATCAGAACTTCCATACTATCGGAGCTAGCCTCCGTTGGACTGGGATCAGCAGGCCCCTTTCCCTTGCCTTTTCCCTCCCCCCCTGTCGGAGGAAGTCTTGCTTGTGTAGCTCATGAGGGAGAAGCACCCTCATTGATAACTATGCCTCGTGCTCTCTTTCAGGGTTGTTGATTTCTTCCTGGCACCTTGGTTCTGGCCATACCTGCAAAACAACATAGAATAAACCAATACGTGAGAAATAGTTCAAAAAATATCAAAGAATAAGAACTTGCAGGAAAACTCGCTGACTAGTTCGGCAAGTCGCTGAACACATTCGGCAAGCTAGATCGAGTTCGTCGAATGTTCCAGAACAAAATTACCCAGATATCAGCACAAATCGGTGAGGAACAGGGCCTTTCGGTGAGTCGCGACACTATTCGGTGAACTAAAAGTAGCTCGCCGAAAGTTACTGAATATTTTGTAGAATTTGGGCTAAGAAAGGGTGATCTAGCAGACATTCGGCGAGTTGTCGAGTGAACTCGGCGATCTTAGGCATATCTCCAAATGTTACAGAATAAAATAATCAAAAATAAAGAACAGAAAGGCAATCCAGGAGTCACTTGGTGAACCGTCGAGCCATTCAGCGAGCTCGACTAAGCTTGTCGATTGGTCCCTCATTCCAGATTTTGACCCCGACCTTCAATTTTCAACCCACAGCCCACTATAATGCAATTAACTCGCTATTCTATGCAATTAAGCCAGACCCATACCATTAATGACTCTGGGGGTACTCAGACTTCCCCAGATGTGGCTAAAATTGACTAATCGACGTCTTTTGCCCTTTAGAATGACGTCACCTGCCCTATTATTGGGCAAATTAAGTCGATCGGTACAGTTCGGGTGACTCAGAATTCACCCACACCAGACTCAATATACAAACAACACACACCCACAATTTCACTCAATATAAGCACGAAATTCAACACATATGGGCTAAGCATAAAATCAAGCACAATACAATAAGAGCCCTTAAACAAAAATCAATCAGCTACTTAACATCATTCATTAGATTCAACAAACTACAAGCATGCATTGCAGTCTACCAAAATTTAAGCCAAGTTCGAAACACCAACCTCAAAAGCAGATGAAAATAGATGCTAGGCAAGCAAATACGAATGCGAAAGACACAAAAATCCCCCGAGCAATTGATCCCCACACGAAATTAAAAAGCAACAATGATCTAAAATTCGATTGTAAGAGTGTAAAGGTCGGAAAATGAGAAATGAAGGAAGTTTTTGAATTTAAAACGGTTTAGACCTTCTTGACCCTTCAGTTCGTGCGCCAGTCGGTGACGTCTACTTATATCGCCGACCATTCAGCGATACGACGAATGGGACTTTTTTCCACCAAATGTTACAGAACTCCAGCCATCTAGTTAGTCAAAATGGCGGTCCAGATCGGGGTCGCCGACCTGCTTGGTGAGTCACCGAACAGTACCTCAGCTCGCTTAATTGCCTCTTTTCCCAAAACATCAAATTTTCAACCTGCATATCTAACACCCGTTATTCAAACAACAACATTAACAACTAAAAACTTGGGTTGCCTCCCAAGAAACTCCTTATTTAACGTCGTGGCACGACTAAGATGTGCTTTCAAGCTTCATTCTTTGGGTTAACCATGGTATCACTTGGTAGACCCCCTTTTTGCCTTGGGTGTAAATGAGACGAGATTTGACCCATCTGTATTTCCAGCTGTTTAATGGACACCGAGTGAGAAGTAACCGTCTGGTTCAGAGAAGAGACCTCGTCTTTCATTTCCTTTAGTACTTTGTCTGATCCTTCCACTTTGTTGAGAATACGTGCAAGCATATCTTCTGTGTGGAAATTTTCAGGATCAGCCCTTTGCTCTTTTGGCTTTTAACGCTCGTGCGGGGGTACATAGCGATCCTTATCGCCATCCCGCTCCCTCCAGTTTGTACCGCGGTCATGCCATTCCCTATCACGGTATTTCCAACCTTCATCACGCTCTTTATTTCAACCTTGGTTCCCACTCGGCCTTGAATAATTTTTGCGGAAACCTCCTCCCTGATTTACTAGAAAACGTACTTCCTCATTGTACATAGTTTCAAAGTGCGCATCATCAGGATTTACTCCACCAACTCCAACTGCATTCACAGTCTTAGAACCACTTCCCATGACATGTTTTGACAATAGATCCATTTAGGTCATCATCTTGGCCATGTTTTCATCCCGCTCTTGGTCCTTTTCTATTTGTTCCTTTGTCATCCTGAAGTTTAAAGGAGACACTTGATCTTTCCTAGTGTACCAAGAACGGTTAATCTTTGTCATCCCATCAAGAAGTGTAGATGCTAATTCAAACGGTTGTTGCATGATTCCTCCTTGAATGAGCTGGTTAGCCACACCCTTGTTAACTGAATCTAGACTCCGGTAGAAGTGTTGTAACAACACATTGTTCGGGAGCCCATGAGTTGGACATTGGAGCAGCAGCTTCTGAAACCTCAACCATGTCTCATGAATCGGTTCACCATCAAACCGTTTGAAGTTCTGAATATTATCTCTCAATGCCATCATCCTCGAAGAAGGGAAAACCCTAATATAGAACGCATCAGTGAGCTCTTCCCCAAAAGTAATTGATTCCCTTGGTAGGTCGGCTAACCACTTTGTTGCCTCCCTCATTAGAGAAAAAGGGAACAAACGAAGTCGGACCGACTCCTGAGTGATATTCTTGAAGGAAAATGGACCACACAGGTCCACAAAGTTCCGGATATGGTCATGGGGATCCTCATAAGCCAGCCCCCCAAATAAACCCTTCATTTCCAACAGCTGCAACATAGTGCTAGTCACATGAAATACCGCATTGTCCACAATCGGAGGCAATCGAATAACACTCGCACTTCCTAACTGATCTTCATTTACATCGTGCAAATTACCGATGTCATCATTGTGTCCAAGTTGGCTAGCATTTCTCCCGTTAACACTCATCTCGTCACCTGTTTAAGAGCAGCCAATAAAAAACAAAAGTAAATTGATTCAACTATGACAAGATTAGTTCACAACTAAACTTCACTAAAATAATTCTAAACACAACTCTCAGCAACGACGCCATTTTTGATAACGCTCAACTACACTTCATCCGATTCTAAGTGTAGGCGGTCGTAATCAAGTATAAACCCAACTAAGAGTTGGGGTCGATCCCACAGGGAGTGATACGGTAGAGAATTCAATTATGAAGTGAAAGAAGTATTCCAATCATTTGTAGAAGTAGATATTTTTGAAAACAATTAAAGTAAATGGCAAGAGTTTGACAACTAGTGTCAATTGGGAGATTAGAGTGAGCAATTAACAACTATAAAAATACGGGAGTAATCAAGTAGAGAGGGATCCTTGGGGATGTGATCGATTAAACGCCAATTTCATTGTATGGATTATTATTATTTACTAAAAGTCATTGAATCTTAGTGGGTAGGCTAGGCTTTAAGTGTAACAGCTATTTCTCAATCAACTATTATGAATCAAGCGAGTTCTCTCGAACCTTGACAAGCCAATAAATATGAACAGCCCAAAAACCTCAATTAATCTACTCTCTCGAGCTAGATTAGTAAGATTGAATTCAGACCCACTTTCTCAAGCTGAAACCACAATAACCCAATCACTACAATCATCAATTGATAACTTTATTTCTAAAACCTCTTTCTCAAGAAAGCCTAGAATGCTAAATTAAAACTATATTTGCAACTACAATAATTCATCAATTAAAACTCAACTATCAATTGAACCCACTTCAAATCAATAATTAAATCAGTAAATACTAACACCCATATGCTAATTGAAACATTCAATCACATAATCACACTCTCAAGAATGGGGGTTTTAGCCAAACATCATAAAAAGCAAGAAAATGTTACCAGCTATGTTTTCCATCAGTTTGGGTAACAAATTGCAAGTCTTCACAATGCTCAAAATCAGTTGCAAATTAAAACCAACCCTAAATTCCTACTCAAAAAGACTAAAAACAATGTTCAGAGTGTTTTAGATCAAAAACCCAGGATTAGAATGTAAGGGAACTTCCAGAACTCCTCAAATTTCTTTTTAAAATCACGTTTATACGCTTCCAGATTTTTAGCTTTAGAGCAAAATGGTGAAATAAGTTGGGCTTCACCGACCCGATCGGTGATGCGCCGAATGCTCTTTTGCCTTCATTGCTGCAAATTAGCATTTAAAAATCAGTTTAGAGCATAAAATAGGCATTGAGGACACTAAAACTCTAGATATTAACCCCTTAATGAGTCGAAATCCCTGACTCATCGGCTGACTTAGTTGAGCTAGACATGGTGGACTTCGATGTTGGTCTAGGTATGGACTGGCTTCATGCCTGTTATGCCTCAGTTGATTGTAGAACTCGAGTAGTCAAGTTTCAGTTCCCAAATGAGCCAGTTTTAGAGTAGAGGAGTAGTTCAGCAGTACCTAAGAGTCATTTCATTTCATACCTTAAGGCCAGAAAGTTAGTCTCTAAGGGGTACATCTATCACTTAGTCCGAGTTAATGACTCAAGTGTTGAGACACCACCTATTCTGTCAGTTCCAGTTGTGAGTGACTTTCCAGAGGTCTTTCCAGATGATCTTTCCGGAGTCTCTCCTGAGAGAGAAAGACTTCAGAATAGACATTCTTCTTGATACTCGATCTATCTCTATTCCGCTATATAGAATGACTCCAGCTGAGTTAAAAGAGTTAAAAGAGTTAACAGAGCAGTTGAAAGATCTTTTTGATAAAAGGTTTTATTCGACCTAGTGTCTCACCTTGGGGCGCTCCGGTCTTATTTGTGAGGAAGAAATATGGTTCTCTTAGGATGTGTATTGACTACCTCCAATTTAACAAGGTCACTATAAAGAATAAATATCCTCTTCCTAGAATTGATGATCTTTTCGATCAACTTCAGGGTTCCACTTGCTTTTCTAAGATAGACCTCAGATCAGGATATCATCACATAAGAGTGAGACAAAGAGATATCCCAAAGACGACTTTCAGGACATCGTTATGGTCATTATGAGTTTCTTGTTATGTCTTTTGGCTTGACTAATGCTCCTATAGCATTCATGGATCTTATGAATAGAGTATTTAAGCCATATCTCGACATGTTTGTGATTGTATTCATTGATGACATATTGATTTATTCGAGGAATGAGGAGGATCATGCTAATCATCTCAAAATAGTTCTCCAAACTCTCAAAGATAAGGAGTTGTATGCCCAATTTTCTAAGTGTGAGTTTTGGCTTGAGTGTGTGGCGTTCTTAGGCCACATTGTATCTAGTGAAGGGATCCGAGTTCACACTCAGAAAATTGAAGCAGCGTAGAACTGGCCCAGACCCACATCTCCAATTGATATAAGGAGTTTCTTGGGATTGGCTGGTTACTATAGAAGATTTGTCGAGGTGTGTTCATCTATTTTGGCCCCGTTGATGAAGTTGACTCAGAAAATAGTTAAGTTTCAATGGTCTGAAGCTTGTGAGAAAATCTTTCAGGAATTGAAAACCTGGTTACCTACTTCCCTAGTGTTGACCCTACCAGAGGGTACAAAAGGTTTTGTTGTTTATTGTGATGTGTCCAGAGTTGGACTTGGTTGTGTATTAATGCAGAATGGTAAGGTTATAGCCTATGCCTCCAGACAACTTAAGATTCACGAGAAGAATTACCCAACTCATGATCTCGAGTTGGCAGTTGTAGTATTTGCTTTGAAAATATGGCGTCACTATCTCTATGGTGTTCATGTATATGTGTTCACTTATCACAAGAGTCTTCAGTATGTTTTCAGTCAGAAAGAGCTTAATCTCAGACATATGAGGTGGCTAGAGTTACTCAGAGATTACGACATGAGTATCCTGTATCACCTTGGTAAGGCTAATTGTGTTGTTGATGCTTTGAGCAGGTTATCTATGGGAAGTACTGCTCATGTTGAGGAAGGAAAGAAAGAATTGGCTAAGGAAATTCATAGACTTGCCCGGTTAGGAGTCCGTCTATTGGATTCTAGCGAAGGTGGAGTTGTGGTGATGAATGGGGCTGAATCATCACTAGTTTCTGAAGTGAAGGACAAACAAGACCAAGACCCTGGTTTTCTTGAATTAAAGGCGAGTGTTCATAAGAAAAAGGTGATGGCTTTTGAAAAAGGGGGAGATTGTGTGTTGAGGTATTAAGGTAGTTTGTGTGTGCCAAAGGTGGATGAGCTCCAAGAGAGGATCATGCAGAAAGCTCATAGCTCCAGATATTCGACCTATCTCGGTTCCACAAAGATGTACCGTGACTTGAGAGAAGTCTATTGGTGGAGTAGCATGAATAGGTGTACTGCATTGCCAAGTGCCCAAATTGCCAATAAGTCAAAGTAGAGCACTAAAGGCCTGGTGGTGTGGCTCAGAATATAGCGATTATGGAATGGAAGTGGAAGATGATCAATAAGGATTTCATTACTGTTTTGCCGTGATCTCACAGGCAGCATGATTCGATTTGGGTGATTGTAGGTCGGATGACTAAATCAGTCCATTTCTTACCGGTAGAGACTACCAATTCAGGAGAAGAATATGCTAGACTATATATTCAAGAGATAGTACGATTTCATGGAGTTCGCTTGTCTATCATTTTAGATAGGGGTGTACAATTAACTGATCAGTTTTGGAAGTCCTTTCAGAAAGGATTGGGTTCAAAGGTAAATCTTAGTGCTGTTTTTCATCCTCAGACTGATGGCCAAGTAGAGAGCACAATTCAGATTTTAGAGGATATGTTGAGGGCATGTGTGATCGATTTCAAAAGTAATTAGGATGATCACTTACCTCTCATAGAGTTTGCTTACAACAATAGCTATCACTCTAGTATCCAGATGGCTCCCTATGAGGCTCTTTATGGGCGAAGATGTAGATTGGCTATAGGTTGTTTCGAGGTTGGTGAAGCTGAGTTGATAGGACCAGATTTGGTTCATCAATCCATGGAGAAGGTTAAGATTATTCAGGAAAGGTTAAATAAAGTGCAAAGTCGTCAGAAATCCTTTACAAATGTTAGGAGAAGAGACTTAGAGTTTGAGGTGGATGATTGGGTTTACTTGAAGGTTTCACCCATGAAGGGTTTTATGAGATTTGGAAAGAAGGGGAAGCTCAGTCCCCGGTATATTGGTCCTTACCAGATATCTAAGAGAATTGGCATTGTAGCTTGTGAGTTGGAACTATCGTCAGAGTTAGCAGCAGTCCATCTAGTATTCCACATTTCTATGTTGGAGAAGTGTATGGGCGATCCTTCACTTATTATACCCACTGAGAATATTGGTATCAAGGATAGCCTATCTTATGAGGAGATACCCGTTCAGATTCTTGATCGTCAGGTTTGCAAGCTGAGGACCAATGAGGTTGCATCAGTCAATGTTTTATGGAGGGACCAATTTGTTGAGGAAGCTACTTGGAAGGCTGAGGAAGATATGAAGAAGAGATACCCACATCTCTTTCCTTCTGGAGAAATTCCAAACGAAGGTAATAACTCTTTGTCAAGTACTAATTAAGTTGCCACATTAAGTTTATATTGATTGCTTGTTGTGTGCCTGAGTTGTGGTAGTTGTATGTTTCCCACCCCTGTTCTGCTTAGTGTGATCTCATTGGAGGACGAATGTTCCCAAGGGGGGAGATATTGTAACACCTTAGACTTCGATCAGTTTTTAATTTTGGGTCAACTTCAAATAACCATAACTTTCAGCACATAAAAAGTTAGGTGGCCCATGATATATCAAATTGAAGGACTTTGAGTCCTCTTTCTAACGCCACCAGGTTTGGTAAGTTCCAAGCTCGGATGAAGGAGTTGTACCCATTTGAGTGCAACCTCTCTAATTAAGGCATTTCATCTGTTTTAAGAAGAGGTATTTTGCTCTTTTCCTTACCCCCACTAAGCCTAAGCGTTTTTCTCACCCAAATAGGGGTCTAAACTGATTGAGATCAGTTTTCATTCATTCTTAAACGCTTAGAAAGTTAGGGAAAAGTTCAAGAGGAGAAAAGAGAAGGTTTCATGAGTTCATCAAGAAGTTTGGGGAGATCACCAAGAAATTAGTTCTTTCGAGGTATGTAAGCTTTTATAGTTTTTGGTTTGTTTTCCCTCACACCAATCATGTTTACCCATGGATTCGTTCTTGATGTTGATTGATTGAGTTCTTGAGTTTTAGCTAACAATGGAGGTCTTTGAGTTCTTAAAGTGAGGGTTTTGCGAATGAGTTGAGTATCTTGATAGATTTTTGTGTGGGTTTCATAGAAAATGTACCGGGTTTATGAAATTTTGTGAATTTGGATAATGGAATTGCATTGGATATGAATTGAATCGAGTTTGGAAGAGGAAGAAAAGAACGACCAAATAATTGAGCACAGGGCCACGTCGCGGAGACATTTTAAATTTTCCACCTCCAGATGATCACCCCCTCTCCGCGTCGCGGATAGGATACGAGTCCTCTGTCTCAAAAATCTTTTCTCGACCAAAAAAATAAATCCCTTCTCCATGTCGCGCTAGTGCCTCTTCAAATCATATCTTCGCTCTCTTCTTATTAATAACTACCTAAGCCTTCATAAATCATTGAGAGATCCTATATCCTAATCATAGCTCTTAAATTCACTTTTCAAATTAAGGTAAAGTTAAGAGGGATGTTCAAGAAAGTCCTATCGAGTCATTTTGAGAAGTCTTTTGCAATTATCTATAATTTGTTTTTAAGACTTGAGTAAATAAGTATGAGGATGAGGATGATGATGGGGAGAGTTGAGTTTCGTGTTTCAAAAAGAGTATAAGGGAATTAAGTATTCTCAAGTATGTAATACTTTTACATTTAGAAGAGAGAAACACCGATTTCTAAATGAGTTTATGATGAGTCTTGAGCATTACCTCTTTTAAGAGGATCTTTTGAGTAATTATCTCAAATTGAGGAAAAGTTATGTTTTAAAACATATGAACATGAGTTATATATTATTGGTAGTAGTATTGTGCATCGATATAGGGATGCGTTCAGACAAATCAAAATACTCATAAACCATGTATGCCAATATGAGTAAAGGATCATACTTTTCAGATGATTCCTTATTGCTTTTAAGCATAGCTTAGTGGATCCACTTTGTTGAGGTGTTCTATACCCCGGCAAGGTATAGGACAGTTCTGGCAGTGTGGGCGAGATGTTGTATCATCATGTAGCTCATAGTGATGGTTGTCGGTTAGAGAATCTTCCAAATAAGAGTAAAGAGTTTATTATTGTATTTAAATACATATTAAGTTGATATCTACTATTTTAAAAGCTTTATACATTGTATTTCATTACCATTGCTTTCATATTGAGTTAAGTTGAGTTGAGGTGTCACGACCCAGTGGTACCCCCTAGATTTAACAAGGCGTACAAGACCCCGAGAGGCCTCATACAAGCCACTTAGCATATCATAACATAAAATAATAGAAATGAGAGGGAATTAAAACTTTTCAATACAATCAAAGTCTTTTATAAAAACGAGCGGAAGTCCAATAACATAGTCTCAAACCATCTAAACGACATGAGTAAAGTCTTGGGACACAGCCCATACAATAGTCCAAGACATAAAAGAAAAGGGTGTCACATACTCGAACACAATGAGGACTCACCAAATCTTCACTTCCTTTATCAACAATGAAGCTAGCCATGAGTGTGAGAATCTAAGTCACCGAATCCTATATTTGATAAGAATGTGGGCAAAGTATGTGTTAGTACAAAGATGTACTAAATATGTTAGCTAGCATAAACTACATAAACATCATGGTTAGACAATATAAACCATAAACATAACAATGCACATATATCATCATAATAATAAGGAAAAGAATACTCATCAAGTAACCTCACTCATCCTTAACCATGACTTGGGTCATCACCTCTTAGTCATCTTACCTCATGGAAGGCATCTCAAGAAACAATCAACGCTATTCATTCTTTACATCTTAGTTCTCATAATTCATACCTACTTTTAAAGACAATGGGGATTCGCCTCTTTGCCTATCTTATAAAGGCTAATGGGTATTCTCCTCTTGCCTTACTTACTTTTAGATTGCGGGTACTCGCCTCCACAATCTCATCATATGATGCGGGTACTCGCCTCCACACCATTTCATAGGGATCATGGGTACTCGCCTCTATGTCCATTCATCATAGTAAGAACGTGGGGACTCGCCTCTTGTTCAATTCTAAGGAATAGGGGAATCGCCTCATATCCTTTCATAAGGAGATCAAGGGTAATCACCTCTAGCCTCATCAATTACATAGTCTTTTAGTCTAGATTCATTTTAGGTGATCAATCCTTTCAACCTAGAATCATTCATGTGAGAAAACTTTCACATTCATACAATCATGCTTAGCAATTCATTGTGAGAAGTATCCTTTCCACACTTCAACATCAACAATCAACAATTCATAGGCTAGGCTTTACTCTCAAAGCACTACATCTCATGATCATCATCTAAGCTTCATTCTAATCATAATTCATCAATCCTATAAGGACAAGCCTAAACCCACAAAGCTTTCCTTCATGGCATCAACCCAATTATATCAATTCTAGGTTAGAATCATGTAATAGGCATGGGTACATGTAATTTCATCCTAAATACATGCAACTCTATCAATTCAATCATAAATGATCATAATCCACTCAATTGGATCAACAATCACCTTAACCCACAACATTGGAAGAAACCCTAGCTAGAATGGGGAATTCTTCATCAAATTGGGGGAATTCTAGGGGAATCCATGTATGGAAGATGTCCATGGAAGAAAAGCTAACATACCTTGATCACAAAGCCCTCGCAAGCTTGAAAATTGGAGACTTGATCTTGACCTAGCTTCCTCTTCTTCATTCTTCTTCCAACTTCTAGAGAGAGAATATTTGAGAGGAGCTTTGGGTTTTCTTTTGGGATTTGAGAGAATGAGTTAATTAGGGGATTTTGCGGGTAAGAACTACTTATATAGGTGGTCTAGACTTAGGCAAACTGACACCACTTCAATTTAATTAAAATCGGAAAAGGCCCTTAAGTCCCTAAAATAACCGTCCCAGACTCCACCCACGAGACCCCGCCGACGGACCATGGATGGACCTACGGTCTATCCTGGTCAAGCGTGGGTAGATACAGAGAATTTTGCCTATCTACGGACCCCCTACCCACGAGCCGTGGACCTATCCACGGGGCATGGATCCTGGCCGTGGTTCACTGCCTCAGGCAGCTTCCCATGGTGCCCATCCACGAGGCTCACCCACGGGGCATGGGTCCAACTATGGGGCGTGGTTAGCCCTCGTGGGTGACACCTGGTAGTTCTGCATTTTGTTATGCCTTCCTCCTTTGGCTACGGGGTGTTACAATATCTCCACCTTAGGAACATTCGTCCTCGAATGAGATTCTAAGCACATTTCTAAACTATAAGACTCAAAACTAGTAGCCCATTATGCATGCAACTCACCTAAATGCACACAACTAAGGAGGAAATATCAAATCCAAGCCAAACATACTTAATGCAGCATAAGGAAGTAGGAACTACATCTAACAACCCAATATGCACGAAATTTTCAGATTCCTTACACTTATGGAGGAACTATCATCTCCAAACCTAAAAGCATGCTCAACACAATCTCATAGAGCCTATATGCAATCCATACTCAAATCACACACTCAAGGGGGAAATCTCCACTTCGAGTCAAGGCATGTTCAACTATTCATCTCATGAAGTCCATAAGCAACTCATACTCAATGCACAACAACATGAGGAAAATAATTCATATAAGTCATTTCTTTCACAACTTTAGCAATTCATGGACATGCATAATCATAAGGAAATCATGGAAACACATAAAACACACATGACTTCAAATCATAAAGCAAACCAAGAGGAAATTCATTACCTCAAGATAGAATAGGAGTAGAAGGAAAAAGATGAGGATATCGGGACTTCATATCGGCCTCAGCCTCCCAAGTAGAACCCTTAACTAAGTGGTTTCTCCACAAAACCTTCACGGAAGCAACTTCTTTGTTCCTCAATTTCTTAACTTGCCGGTCCAAAATATCAACCGGAATTTCTTCATATGAAAGACTCTCATCAACTCCCAATCCTTCAAGGGAAACTATGGATGTCGGATCTCCAACACACTTCTTAAGCATAGAGACATGGAAAACGGGATGCACGGTTGCCAACTCATTTGGCAAATCTAACTCATAAGCAACCTTGCCAACACGTCTCAAGATTTGATATGGGCCTATAAATCAGGAACTAAATTTTCCTTTCTTCCCAAACCTCATCACACCCTTCATGGGTGAGATTTTCAAATAGACCCAATCACTAACCTCAAACTCAAGGTCTCTTCTTCTAACATCGGCATAGGACTTTTGTCAGCTTTTGGAGGTCCTCAACCTCTCTCTAATAAGCCGGATCTTTTCCATAGCCTCATGAACTAGCTCGGGTCCGATTAAGGACTTCACCCACTTCAAACCACCCTATAGGAGATCTACACCTCCTACCATAAAGAGCTTCAAAGGGGGCCATACCAATACTAGAATAGTAGCTATTATTATAAGCGAACTCTATGAATGGCAGGTGATCATCCCAACTTCCCTTGAAATCGATGACACGTGCTCTTAACATATCCTCTAAAGTTTGGATCGTTTACTTCGCTTGCCCATCGGTTTGTGGGTGAAAAGTCGTGCAAATCTTCACTTTTGTATCAAGACCCTTTTGGAATGATTTCCAACACTGAGAAGTAAACTGAGTACCTCTATCGGATATAATAGACAATGGCACACCATGAAAACTTACTATTTCTCTCAAATACAACTTGGCATAGTCTTCCGCCACATAAGAAACCTTGACGGGGATGAAATGGGCCGATTTCGTCATTCGGTCTACTATCACCCAAATCGAATCATATTGGTGCCGAGTACGTGGCAACCCTACTATAAAGTCCATATTTATGTCTTCCCACTTCCAAGTAGGAATGCTAATATCTTGAGCAAAACCTCCCGGTTTCTGATGCTCAACTTTTACTTGTTGACAATTTGGATATTTAGCCACAAATTCCATAATATCCCTCTTCATCCCATTCCACCAATAGACCTCTCATAAATCACGATACATCTTGGTGGCTCCCAGGTGAATGGAATACCGAGAACTATGGGTTTCCGTCAAAATTTGCTCCTTTAGCTCATCAACATTTGGAAAACATAATCGACCTTGGTATCTAAGTACCCCATCTCCCCCTTGGGAGAAAGCCTCAACGGATTTCTCAAGTACCGCCTCTTTCAATTCTACCAAAATTGGATCAAGATCTTGTTTAGCTTTCACATCGGCTACAAGAGATGATTCAGAACCATTGTGAGCCATAACACCACCCTTGGTGGAGTCCACTAGTTGAACACCTAATCAAGACAATCTATGCACATCTCGAACCAATTCTTTCTTTTCTTCATCAATATGAGCCACACTACCCATAGATAACCGACTACGAGCATACGCTACTACATTAGCTTTGTCGGGGTGATAAAGGACACTCATGTCATAATCTTTCAATAACTCAAGCCACCTTCTTTGGCGAAGATTTAGATCTTTTTGGGTAAACACATATTGTAAACTCTTATGGTCGGTGAAAACATCAACATGAACCCCATATAAATAATGCCTCCATATCTTTAAGCAAATACCACCGCCGCCAACTCAAGGTCGTGGGTAGGATAGTTCTTCTCATGAACCTTAAGTTGCCTTGAAGCATAGGCAATCACCTTACCATTTTGCATAAGCACACATCCCAATCAAACTCTAGAGGCGTCACAATATACCACAAAACCATCTGTACCTTCTGGTAAAGTCAACACCGGAGCGGAAGTAAGTCTATCTTTCAACTCTTGAAAACTTTTCTCATAAGCATCCGACCATATGAACTTAGCCTTCTTTTGAGTCAAGGCCGTCAGAGGAGAAGCAATAGAGGAAAACCCCTCAACAAACCTTCTATAATATCCGGCCAAATCCAAGAAGATTCTAATATTTGTCGGTGATAGAGGTCTAGGCCAACTCTTTACCGCATCCGCCTTAATCGGATCCACCTCAATACCCTTGCTTGAATCATTATGGCCTAAGAAAGCCACGGACCTCAACCAAAATTCACATTTACTAAACTTATCAAAAAGTTGTTGGTCCTTAAGGATTTACAATACGATCCTCAAATGATCAATATGATCATTCTCACTTCTTGAATAGATCAAAATATCATCAATAAACACGATCACAAACATGTCAAGATAATGTCAGAACAATCTATTCATCAAGTCCATAAACGACGTCGGAGCGTTAGTCAAACCAAAGGACATCACCAAGAACTCATAATGGCCATATCAGGTCGTAAAATCCGTTTTCAGATTATCTTCTTCTTTCACCCTCAATTGGTGATAACCCGACCGGAGATCAATCTTAGAGAAATAACTTGCCCCTTGAAGTTGGTCAAACAAATCATCGATTCTTGGAAGAGGATACTTATTCTTAATGATCACCTTGTTCAATTGTCAATAATCAATACACATGCGAAGGGACCCATCTTTCTTCCTAACAAACAGGATCGGAGCACCCCCTGGAGAGATACTCGGTCTAATGAAACCCTTGTCTAATAGATCATTCAATTGTTCTTTCAACTCCTTAAGTTCCGCCGGGGCCATACGGTAAGGAGGAATAGAGATAGGTTGCGTATCTGGGAGAAGTTCAATACCAAACTCTATTTCCCTTTCGGGAGGAATTACCGGGTAAGCCATCGGGAAACACTTCCAGAAACTCATTTACAATGGGGACCGACTCAAGAGAAGGGGTTTCAGAATCTACATCCCTCATCCTTACTAAATGGTAAATGCAACCCTTAGAAATCACTTTTCTAGTTTTAAGACATGAGACAAACTGACCCTTAGGCATAGAAATTCCCCCCCTTCCACTCTAGGATAGGCTCATTTGGGAATTGAAATTTGATCACCCGAGTTCTACAATCAATAGAGGCATAACATGAATGCAACCAATCCATCCCAAGTATCACATCAAAGTCTAACATACCAAGCTCTACCAAGTCAACAAGAGTAACTCTATGGGATAAGGAAACGGGACACCTTCTATAGACCCTTTTAACCACCACAGAATCACCAACAGGAGTAGAGACATAAAAAGGTTCTAATAACACATCGGGGAGCACATCAAACCTCATGGCCACATAAGGTGTCACAAAAGACAAAGTAGCACCGGGATCAAGTAAAGCATATACATCTATTTGGAAAACTTTTAACATACCGTTCACCACATCCGGGGAACTCTCTTGATCACCTCTAGTTTGAAGAGCATAGAAGCAGTTTTGCTTAGGAGCACTTGCACCCGAACCACTTGGACTGGATGAAGGGTTAGGTTGAGCCCAACGACGATTATCTCCATCCTTCTTAGCAACGGAAGGACAATCTCTGATCTTGTGATCCGTCTTTCCACACCCAAAGCAAGCATTAGAACCCGCTAGACACTTACCCTCATGGTTTCTCCCACACTTAGCACAAGTAGGCATCATGGACTTCTTACCATCTTCTTGAGGTTTAGGGTTAGACACCCTTTCCTTGTTGACCCTTGGAGGAGCATTAGAGGAACTTTGGTTGGAAAACCTTTGTCTAAACCTTAGTCAACCCTGTCCATCGGACCGAGTATTGGAGAAGTTCCCATCACCGGTCCTAGCCCTTTTAACCTCCCTATTCTTTTCCTTGAGTTTAGATTCCTCAATCTGCTGTGCATGCACCATTAGACATGAGATATCCATGTCATGGATAAGCATTGTCGTACGACATTAATTTTCTACCATGTCTGACACTCCCATCACAAACTTACTCATTTTGGCCCTCGAATCCACCACTACAGTTGGAGCGTACTTGGATAGTTGGGTGAACTTTAGGGCATACTCATTCACACTCATACCTCTTTGACGAAGGTTAATGAACTCTTGCATATTTTCTTCCCTCAATTCTAAGGGAAAGAACCTATCAAGATACGCCGATTTAAACACTTCCCACTCTACGGGGCCCGCTCCTACCGGCCTTTCTTCCTTCCATTGATCATACCAAACTTGAGCAACATCTTTCAATTGGTAAGAGGCTAACTCCGCCATCTCTACCAAAGTCACCCCCATAATAGCAAGTACCTTATAGACCTCGTCGATAAACCCTTTAGGATCCTCCTCCACTTTGGAGCCATAAAATTCTAGAGGGTTCATCCTTGCAAAGTACCTCACTCTTGAAGGCACCGAATTCACATTAGGATTTACAGGAGCTACAACCTCTCTATTGGCTTGAGCCTCCAAAGCTTGGGCCAATATTTGAAAAGTCATCCTAACCTCCGCATTTGTCATATTCTCAGCCAAAGGATCTATCGGAGCTTGAGGAGCTTTAGGAGGAGCTCCTTGATTCTCATTGTCTTCCTCATTCCTTCTACCAAAAGCCCTTCGAGTAAATATATCCTAAAAACCATCGGGTCAGGATTAGGAGAAAGACTTTATAGAGTTAAACTCCATGGCACAACTTTAAGAAATGAAGAAGTGAAGTTTCCTAAACATCTAATAGCCTCTCATTCATAAATGTGGCGCGCTTCACACTTATAAACAAGACTCTACTAGACGTCGTTTGAGACATCCTAGAACCAATCTAAACCTTGTGCTCTAATTACCAAGTTTGTCACGACCCAGGGGTTCCCCCTAGATGTAACAAGGCGTACAAGACCCCGAGAGGCCTCATACAAGCCACTTAGCATATCATAACATAAAGTAATAGAAATGAGCGGGAATTAAAACTTTTCAATACAGTCAAAATCTTTTATAAAAATGAGCAGAAGTCTAATACCATAGTCGCAAACCATCTAAACATCATGAGTAAAGTCTTGGGACACAGCCCATACAATAGTCCAAGACATAAAAGAAAGGGTGATCACATCCTCAAACACAATGAGGACTCACCAAATATTCACTTCGTTGATCAACAATGAAGCTAGCCACGAGTGTGAGAATCTAAGTCGCCGGATCCTACATTTGATAAGAATATAGGCAAAGTATGTGTTAGTACAAATATGTACTAAATATGTTAGCTAGCATAAACAACATAAACATCATGGTTAGACAATATAAACCATAAGCATAACAATGCACATACATCATCATAATAATATGGAAAGGAATACTCATCAAGCAACCTCACTCATCATTAGCCATGACTTGGGTCATCACCTCTTAGTCATCTTACCTCATGGAAGGCATCTCAAGAAACAATCCACGCTATTCATTCTTTATATCTTAGTTCTCATAATTCATACCTACTTTTAAAGACAATGGGGATTCGCCTCTTTGTCTATCTTATAAAGGCTAATGGTTATTCGCCTCTTGCCTTACTTACTTTTAGATTGCGGGTACTCGCCTCCACAATCTCATCATATGATGCGGGTACTCACCTCCACACCATTTCATAGGGATCATGGGTACTCACCTCTATGTCCATTCATCATAGTAAGAACGTGGGGACTCACCTCTTGTTCAATTCTAAGGAATAGGGGAATCGCCTCAAATCCTTTCATAGGGAGGTCAATGGTAATCACCTCTAGCCTCATCAATTACATAGTCTTTTAGTCTAGATTCATTTTATGTGAGCAATCCTTTCAACCTAGAATCATTCATGTGAGAAAATCTTTCACATTCATAAATCATGCTTAGCAATTCATTGTGGGAAGTATCCTTTCCACACCTCAACATCAACAATCAACAATTCATAGTCTAGGCTTTACTCTCAAAGCACTATATCTCATGATCAACATCTAAGCTTCATTCTAAAGTCATTCTAATCATAATCCATCAATTCTATAAGGACAAGCCTAAACCCATAAAGTTTCCCTTCATGGTATCAACCCAATTATATCAATTCTAGGTTAGAATAATGGAATAGACATGAGTACATATAATTTCATCCTAAATATATGCAATTATATCAATTCAATCATAAAGAACCATAATCCACTCAATTGGATCAACAACCACCTTAACCCACAACATTGGAAGAAACCCTAGCTAGAATGGGGAATTCTTCATCAAATTGGGGGAATTATAGGGGACTCCATGGATGGAAGATGTCCATGGACAAAAATCTAACAAACCTTGATCACAAAGCCCTCACAATCTTGAAAATTGGAGACTTGGTCTTGACCTAGCTTCCTTTTCTTCCTTCTTCTTCCAACTTCTAGAGAGAGAATATTTGAGAGGAGCTTTGGGTTTTCTTTTGGGATTTGAGAGAATGAGTTAATTAGGGGATTTTGGGGATTAGAACTACTTATATAGGTGGTCTAGACTTAGGCAAAATGACACCACTTCAATTTAATTAAAACTGTAAAGACCCTTAAGCCCCTAAAATAACCATCCAGACTCCACCCACGAGACCCCGCCGACGGACCGTGGATGGACCTACAGTCCTTCCTGGTCAAGCGTGGGTAGATACAGAGAATGTTTCCCATCTACGGACCTCCTACCCACGAGCCGTGGACCCATCCACGGGGGGTGGGTCCTGGCCGTGGTTCACTGCCTCAGGTAGCTTCCCATGGTGACCATCCACGAGGCTCACCCATGGGGTGTGGGTCCAACCACGGGGTGTGGTTAGCCCTCGTGGGTGACACCTGGTAGTTCTACATTTTGTTATGCCTTCCTCCTTAGTCTACGGGGTGTTACATGAGGTGAGTATGTCTTCCCTTTCTATCAGTTCAACTATATATACATATGTTTCAGTTTTTCCCTTACATGCTCGTATATTCAATGTACTGACGTCATTCGACCTGTATCTTTGCATCATGGTCATCAATAGGCGCTCTGTTGATATCACTTGCATTCCAGATAGTTTTTGTGAGCCTCCTTGCTTCTGGAGGGTTCCACACCTAGATTTCAGTTGTTAGGATGTCGTGGGTCTTGTCCCTACTTCCATCCTAGTATTTAGAGGCTTCATAGACTGTAGTAGTGAAGGAGTATTTTTCCCATTTCCCTTGTTGATGTTTTAAAGACTTTGAGTTGAACATTTACGTTTATTTGAGTATTTCAGACAATTTTGAGTTAAACTACTTTATTAATGAGATCTTATGATTTAATACTTGCATTTGAGTTCCTTTGTTGTTGAGTAAGTCTTCCACTGAGTATTGAGCCATGCCAAGGGTTCTCTTAGGGACCAGCGATGGTTCTCAAGTGCCGGCCATGTCCAGGGTGTAGGCTCGGGGCATGACACATGCATTGGCATAGTTACCATTAATTATATGATATTGTTTACTCAGCTTTTATTTTATACTAGTTTTAACGAGAGTCATACCACCTGGATCACTTGATTTACTGGTTTTTGGGACTATGAGGCGTAAGATACGTGCTCCTTTCCTATTTGAGATATTAGAGGCATCTGGGATGTGCTCAATTCTTACATGACTAGCTGGCGCATCAACTCCCTTTCTTGTATGCTTTGGTCTTATTGAGTCCCCCGTGTTTACATTTTCTAGCTGGGCTGGTGCCCCTGGAAGTTTACTGTCTTGCTGGGCAGCCCTCAGGTTTACTGTTATTAGTTTGGTTTATGCCCCTGGGAGTCTACTGTCTGGCAGGGCAGGCCCTTTTTTGGGTGCTTGTGCTTAGAGGTTTCAGTTGGTGTCTAATGGTCCTGATTGCTCACCCTGCATTCATATGCATTGTCTATCACCTATATACTTGTTTGTTGATTGCACCCTCCAGTTTATCGGGGCCGGTTGGGTTATGGTTGTTGTTTGTAACTTCTGGGCTTATGGGTTCTGATTAGGTTATTGTTTGACTATATGTTGTTCTCTATTATTGTTTCCTTGTTAGCTGATAGGACCTTACTCCAGACTTATGATTGTGGGTCCTCCTAACCCTGGGTAGTTGACTTGGTATATTAGTTGCTTACAAATAGGTTGCTGGCTTGCGTTCCAGGTATGTTCTTGACTTGGCTTCTTACCCCTTGTATCCCGTTTCTATTCTTTTTGCATGTCTACTTTAGTATCTCATGCTTAGTTACTTGTGCTTTGATATCCTAATTACTTGTTGTTTATGCTTGTATTATCTTTTGAGCTCAGTCGGTTGATGCTTTCTGAGTACCATTTTTGGGTCTCATACTACACTTCTACCCCCTACAATCACAATTTGAGTTATCGTCGTTGATTTGGAGTAGTGTGGAGCAGCTTGGAGTTTTGGAGACTAGGGTCAGCTCCTAGCGTCTGGAGCTACCGGTTTCAATGTGTTTTGGCCAGGCATAGTCTTTATATTGTATTCAGAGACAATCTATACTTACCTTGTATTTGTAAAAGTCTTGTACTCTTATTTTGGATTAGATGATCAACTACTGACTGATGCCAGGTCTTGGGATGGTTCTTGTATTGTTTTTCTGTTGATTATCTTTTCTTCGCTTTTTTATAAACTTTATGCTTCTTGTTGTTGGCTTCCAGTTGGTAGTCCATTGCTTATGGATTCGGGCTAAGAGTTAGGCTTACCTACTTGTGTTGTGTAGTAGGTGTCATCATGACCTGAGAAATCGGATCGTGATAAACCCATGAGTAAAGATACTGAAAAACAAATTACAAGGGATACATTTGAACCTGGTGCAATGACTAATCCTACTAATGATATCAAAGTGTTCAGTTTATGGGTGAACTTCCAAATGATGATTAATTCTTGAAATATATGAAAGCTTAATAGAGCTTATAAGTAAAGGGAGTTGAATACCTTTCTGATGAAACACAAAGTGGATATGATATAAGCTATAAAGACTAGGGTGAAAAGGCCCAAAAGCAATGAAAGTTGAGAACTATTTTGAACAAAAATGAGGGTTTAAACGAACTATGATTAAGCTCCAAATGGAAGAATTTGGTTGTGTTGGAAAGCAGGAAGTTTGAGAGATTCTTCACAACCGGTCCATTGAAAAATAAAAGATAGGAATTCTAGTTTTAGTTGCTTCGCTACATTTGTATGTGGGCTTCATACCATTTCAGATAGTCGGGTCTAATAAGATTAGTTGCGAGAAGTAAAGACCTATGAAACTATTTCTTGAATGGTGTTGGGAGATTTCAACACAATACTGATATGAGAGGAAAGACCAGATAGTGTGCCTATCCAATATCACATTGCAATAAGAAATTTTCAATAGTTTGTGGATGACCTAGTACATAGATGGGTTACAAAGAGGGTTTGTGAATATTCATGGTGTCGTAATAAAAAAGGTGTGACTGAGTGATTATATAGTATCATTGATTGGATACTTGGTAACGTCGTGTGGTTCAACATGTATCAACACATAAAAGTTGATTTCATGATGTGGAGATGCTCTGATAACTCTTTCACTAGAAAGTTTGGGTATGTTTTAATTATGATCAATATTATGGACGGTAACAACAAAATAATCATTAATGATTCATATCAGAAGTACTAGATACTTAACCATCAAAATATACAAATAGATAAAAAAGAAAATGACAATATTTAGCTTCATATTTAAAAATGTCATTTTCGATTGTATTTTTTGTAAAATATTAATCTGAAAGATTTATACCTACTGAATATAATGAATAAAACTGGTATGTGAAGAAAAATCATAAGGCAAACCACAAACAATAATTATTTTAGCTAATTCTTCACGGTCTCTTTCTTTACTATATGTGCAGTGTGTTCTTCGGTTAGACGGATTAACTGCATGTGTTTATACCTCTTAGAGATCCGTCAAGCGAGGGTATATCATTTATTGTTTATCCCTGGCGAAAATTTTTAAATGAACAAAAACGTTCTCAAATGCTTAGTTACCAACTCCGTCCCACCTTTCAATCCCCCGATCAAATAATTGAAGATTATGTTACATGTTAAGAAAGTAGCAGTAATTCTTTTCCTTATTTTATTTAATAAATTGTCAAACTAAAAATCTTTAGAATGTTCAACCTTTGTGGATCCCTAGTAAACATAGGTAATGGGAAAAGATCATCTTGTTGCTGTAATTTCGTAATGGGACTAGTAGCGGTGCCATCTAACACTTTTTCTTCTCATTCTACATCTTCCTCAAAATTATCATAACATTTTTAAGGTATCATGGTCTAATTCAATACAGAAATTAATATATAAAGAATTGGAATGTAAAATATTTTTATCAATATGAGTAAAATCGTTCGGGTTAATTCTAACTCTAGAAAATAATTTAGAACTAGTTCCACCCCCACCCATACTAGTAGTAGCACCTTTTTTCTAAAATTTATTTTTTTTAACAATCTTTTTTCGACATTCATAGTTAAATTTTAAAATAACTAAAATATAAAAAAAAATAAGCAATATAATTATAACATAAAAAGAATTATAAATAAAAAAGTAGAGAGGTGAAAGTTGAAATGAATATACCGAAAGTTTGCATAAAAAAATATATAACTAATAGTCAAAACTGAGAAATTACAATTGAAGCTTACAAATTAGTTCAACAAAAATCTCTTCACTCCAATTAGTCAATAACATAAAAAAAAAAATTATAATTTAGGAGAATACATAGTTTGTTTGTGAGAAAAATAAGAGGAAATGAATGAATATTTATAGCATAGGAGGTTGGGGGGGGGGGGTGTTTTTTGGTGGGGAGGTCCATTTTCAGTCATTGATAGCCATTGCAAACAGCCCCTCTATGGCTAGTGTAAAGATAATTTTAATTTTATTTTTTTAAAAGTTGATCATTACAAATCTTATTGACACTGAGTTTATCTAATCCAATTCAACTAGTGAAACCCCCCATAGATCCATTTCTGTCCCATGTCTGATATCCCAACACCCATTCCATTCCAAATCCTAGCGGAATTAGTACTACTAATGTCAAAATCGATTATACTTGATATCGTTGCCAGCCTTATTGTTGAAATCAAGAGCTTTTTCTACTTTAAGAGTTTGCTATAGCAGGCTTTTGACAATTATTAAATTTTTTTATTGTTTTTTATTTTAGAGGTGTAAAAAATATACTAATTGTGTACAAAAATGACAGAATGACCTGCGAGGTTCTTGTACTTGACTCGAATTATAATTCAATCTATTAGCCTAGAACTTTGCCAACTAAACACTTAAACTCGATGAAAATCAACCTTTTAAATCATTTTCTCATTAAGTCTCTGCAACTGTAAAACAATCACTACATATCAAATTTCACATCATTTTTAACTGCAACGTAGAAAAATAATTATTAAAAAATAAATTAATTTAAATAGATCACATTTGTAAATTCTAAAAAAAATTCAACAACCATATTCTTCATGTTTTCTCATAAATTAAGCACCAATTTCTTTCTTAAATAATTTTAATTCTTCTCCATTTGTTTTAAATTTTCAACTACAAAATCACAAACACAATGGGCTCCAATCACAATTTTAAATTAATCTAAATATTCACAAAAACCCATATGTTATTATTCTAAAGTTTAGATTGGTTGAATTCATTGATTGTATGCTATATCATTCAATACTATTAATTTTAATATATACATTTCTACTCGAGTGAGGAACTTCTTTTTAAATACTTGGGTATACCATTATCCTCAAAGAAGTTGTCTATCTTACAATGGCAACCTCTTATAAGGAAAACTGTTGCAAGGATTACAATTTGGACTGTTAAAAAACTCTAACACGCTGGAAGAGTGAAACTGGTACAGACTGTTCTATTTGAAATCCTATCGTATTGGGCTCAATTATTCCCTTTGCCTTATAAAGTTCTGAAAACTATTAAAGCTTATTGTTGCAGTTATGTCAGGACTAGAGCCAATTCTATATCCAAGAAAAGCACTAATAGCATGAGATAGAATATGTGCTCCTAAAGCCTCATGGGGTCTTATCCTGATCAATATGGATTTGTAGAACAAAGCTACAATTGCCAAGTGTTAGCAATATTATAAATATTTCAAGAGATTTAGTTACTTTGAGTCAAAGTAAAACATTTAACAGGTGATGTTTTTACTACTTTGTCATACATAAGGAAGATAAGTTGTTGATACGATGGATACATACTTATTATATGAAAGGTCTGAATATTAATACCACTCCCATACCGCAACAGACCAATTGAATGGTAAGGAAGATCATTAGTGCTCGGAGTTCGCTTGGTCAAGGTGTTATTAGAAATGATCAGAGAAGAAGTATTGTTAGATAAATATATTTCAATTTGCTGGGTGTTCGGACTAAGGTTCCTTGGAAAGACTTAATGTTTCAAAATGAAGTCAGACCTAAGGCAACTTTCATAATGTGGCTCACTCTTTATGGAAAGCTTCTCACTTCTAATAGATTGATTAAATGGGACATTGATGTTAGCACCAACTGCTCACTTTGTGCGACCCACCTGGAGAATAGGGACCATTCGTTTGTAGAATGTGAGTACACTAGAAAGGTATGAATTGCCATATTAAAATGGATACACAAGGATGAATGTCCTGCTACCACATGGCCACAAATGGTTGACTGGAGAATTTCAAATGGGATGGGGAAATCTCAGATAGCCCCAGGTGTTCAAGATAGTGTTTGTTGTGTCACGCTATTTTGCTCGAAAGAAATCAGAGGATTTTTTAAGGAAAAAGGACAAATGTTGTGGTCATTATCCGAGAAGTGGTTTACATGTATTGTACTAGAGCACCTCCAAAACTTCATACATTAGTTCATACTTGGTTTTTGTAATAACAAACAATGTGTAAGGTCTAGGTGCAACTGGATAAGGAGATAACTCCCTATGAGCTAATCTCCAATTCAGTAGAAACAAGGTTCTAATTCGGTCCAATTTTTAGAATAGCTAGTTGAGTTGACTTAGCTGCTTTGTAATTCTCTCCTGGTGATTAATAAAGTTTTTAGTTATAAAAAAATATATATACACATTTAGTTTAATCATACAAAAATTTAAAAGTTTGCTAAAAAATAATTAAGAATTTTCAATGTAACATATTTGAAAATTTTAAAAGATTAAAGCTAAGAAAAAGTTAAAAATATTAATTAAAATATCAAAAGTGTTAATAATAACCACTTAAAGAGGTGTTATCCAATTTAAGAAAAAATAAGATAGATATAAGATATAAATTTCGAACCTCACTTAGAAGGTGCACCAATTATTATCACATTATATGAACTTCAAGCGTGAATTCACATACATATGTAAGTACTTTTTAATATATATTACACTACTAATATATAATCTAAAAAAAGAAAGCATATATAGATTTACGTGTACTCGGAGAACCCCTAGATACGCCTCTATGTGAAATATCATATGTCACTACAACATTTTATGTCTACAATCACCCTAGAAAAGTGTGGCCTAAACATTT
Source organism: Solanum etuberosum (assembly GCA_029582245.1). NCBI lineage: Eukaryota > Viridiplantae > Streptophyta > Magnoliopsida > Solanales > Solanaceae > Solanum > Solanum etuberosum. Next base: position 35,880 of record JAJONR010004191.1, read on the forward strand.
TAAGTCACACTTTTTCGGGGGTGGCCTAAAGAAGCGTAACCTTAGAGTTTAGGCGATAGTTTTCAAGTGTTGCCTTATCAGCTACGCTTAAAAGCGTCGCCTAAAAGGCAAAAAGGTCACGCTTCGCAGTACCTCATATAGCAACATTTCTATCTCATACAACTACACTTTCAAGCGTCGCCTTTGCTTCCTTATTGCCCACGATTTTAAAGTGTCGCCTTTTCTATCTTATGTTTGACAACACTTTGAAGTGTAGTCCTTGCCAATGTGCATACCACAATTTACATTTAATATGCTACACAATTAACAGTCCTATGGCTACACTTATAAGTGTGGTAATATTATTTTTGCTATAAAATATTTATATGCCACAATTTCTAATTAAAAAACAACAATATTGTTTTGCAATAAATAATCTCTAGCATTAAATTAGCTAATAAATAATTCAAATATATAGATTTGCAATAAACAAATTCAAAAGATAATTTTTCTTGTACATACACATACTTATAAAGCAATATTCTAAATATGTGTACTAGCTTGAAATGAATATATTCACAAAATCAAATATAATGTATTCAAACTTTACAATAGTTCAAAAATTCTTCATCATTCGCTTCAATGAGATCGAATTAACTTGTGGCGACCCTTCAGATTTGATCACCTCCATTTCCCTACACATTTAAAATGAAATTAAAAATCAAAACAAACCCATGTACAACAAATCAAACATTAGATAGAAATCATGTTCAATGTTTTCATCTTCTGATTCCTCATAATAAAAATCAGCTCTTACAAATAAATATTTACACACCATATGAAAAAGAACATAGCACAAACCAAGCACCAAAATCAAGACTCCTCAAAGCTAAGATCGTATGTAACTCTATCAAGAGCTAAAATTTTGTTTCAATAAAAGAAAAACATTGATCTACCCTCAAACTAGCTAGCTGAATCAAATTAAGCCACAACAAATTAAATTATCTAATAGAAAAGCCCAAAATTAATTAAAATCTGCAACATTCCATCTTTTTCTTCTCCTTTTCCTCATCTCAAAAGACTATTTTGGTGCAGAGATGTTGTAAGACTAGATGGAGAGGAAGACAATTCTTCTTCACAGAATGACGATTTGTAGGAAGGGAATGCTTTCGATATACCATTTATTAGATTTGGCCACATAATCTCAAGGAAATAGACACAATAGCTGGAGACTTAAAGACTATCTTAACAGTGAAATGTTTCTAGCTTGTATCTAGCTAGTGAAATGTGGCAGATACTCTTTCTGAAAAGTATGGTGAAGCGACTGAACATGTCCATAATCAAATAGATAAGAGTAATTACATGGGTAAATCATCTTCACAATTTTTATACATCAATAAAGAAAATACTTCAACAAACAAAACAAAGGATGATTTGAATTAAGAACAACTAGACAAAGTTGAGGAAAATACAGTTGAGAGGTTCCAGAAGAGAGAAAGAGAGAGAAAAGCCTTAATGAACCAACAACACCACAACTCATGGCAAGTGAAAACCTTTAGAGGTTTCTTAATATAAATTCCAGTTCAGTCATGCCAAAGTTAGAGCTACTTTGAAAGATTCAAACATGAAGTTAGAAAGCTTGCAAATTAACTACATCAATAAGCCAACTACCACGAAGAAGAGTTTCAGAGAAACTGAGAGGACTGATTAGCCAACTATCACTAATTTACAATCACATAGGATATAGTTCTTTAGGATACTAATTTTCTAACTTATTGTTAAAAAAAGGAACATTTAAAAAAAATACAAAATACCTTTGGAAGAATCGAATCATGAGTTGACCCTGAAGAATGTGGAAGATTTTGGCCTCTTACAGCTTGTGCGCTAGTTGCATCAATAGGTGAAACAAGGTTAGATCCGACAAACCCAGGAAAATCTTGAACATTCAATCCAGGGTTGTTTTGCAGCAACTGACTAAATAAATGTCGCATTTCTTCTCTCATTTCATTCATTTCTTCCTTCAGAGAACTGATTTCATTAGCATGCTTTTGTTTTAGCTTGTTAGTTTCCTCATCTTCTTTCAGAGAATTTGCTCTCACTGATCTGCCATAGCACCTAAGTCAGCCAGGCTGCTCCTTTCCAAACACTGCCCTAAAGGCATCATCAGTTATTTCCCCAGAATTTTGACGATTCTGAAGTTTAGCCTGTTGAATAAAATTGACATCCATAGTTAACTGTAAGTACTATTTACTTTCCAGGTGAAATGAGTTTGTGATTCAATTAGTTAACTTTAATTTATTTTCCTTCCGAGCAAACTGTCCAGCGGCTCAAGCATTTTAAAATAAAATTATCACCCCCTCCCAACAAATTAATAGTCATGCGATAGACATCAAGAACTAAAAAAATCTAACAACTTTTCTCAGCAAACAATTCAGCGACATTGACAAAGAATTGATCTTTTTCTTATCATTCCCTCCAAACAAATAGTACAACGACTACAACCAAGAATGAAAAAAAATACCATCCTCTCCTGTAAATAGTCCAACAACTCTTGTCAAGAATTCAAAATAAAATATATTTGATATCTCCTCGTACTTACACAAGAAGAAGAAGAAGAAGAAGAAGAAGATGACATACTTAATAAAATTCAATGGAGTCACACTCTCCACAATATATAAATTTTAAGTCTGAATTAAATTCACCAATAATCCTCTTTAAAAAACTTACTATTGCAACTTTGGTATCGGCCTGAATTTCCTTTTCCGTCTTTGTACGAGTTGCAGTAAACATTTCAGACTTTGATGGTTCCTCGTTCTTTTCTTTGGCTGCACGCTACAAATTATATCAAAAGAAATTAGAAAAAACATCAACATGTTTTAATAAAATATGAAAAAATGAAATTCATATGTCTGCTAAGTATTACCAATGCCATGCGTACTCTTACAAAATTAATTGGTCTCATTCGATGCCTCCACTTTTGTTTTTTTCTGTTTTGAGAATTCACCTCAGTTATGGCCTGTAATTAAATAAAAAGAGATGTTTGAATTGATAAATCAAAAAGAAAAGAATAGATATGATGCAAAATATGTCAAAGAGTAGAAATGCACTATTTTAGCTTTACTTGAACAGTTGGTTGTTTCCAATACTCGATCAACTGGCGGAATTGAACTTCTGGAATGTCATCAGGACGTTTCGCTAGCATATCCTCAACAGTACTATTTTTATCAAAAAACTCTCTTTAATTTTTTGTTTGTCTCTCCTCCAAGCATCACAAAGACCAGTCATCACCCACTTCTTTCCTTCTACTGGAATTAGAAATTTGAACTATGCAAAATAAAATATATTTAACTTCATTAGTAAAAACAAACAATAAAATATGCAATCTCAAAATTGATTGTTCTTACATTGATATATTCCCACATGCGCCTTTTAATATCATTTGACACCGCATGCCAACTAGTGTACATCAAGTTGATGAATCCAGAATTCCTCGCAATTGTTCCGATAAAGTTGGTTAATTCCGACACTATCTTATCGGTTGGTCCCACTGCTTGTCCTTTATCAAATGTCACCTCCTTTCTTTCTTCCAAATTTCTTGCTTGAATATTCTTACATGTTGTTTGTCCTCAAACTTTTTTCTGCTTCGATATCCCTAGATTGATGTAACAGCCAAGAAATAAGAAATTTCTTTTATAACGAGTAATAAATCTTACAAGATTTAAGACATACCTTTTGTACTACAATCAATGTCAATTTCCTCGTCTATAGCACACTCATCCTCGCCGATTTCTTCTTGATTCTCAAGATCCTCTTCAACTAAGTTATAGATTTCTTGGCATCTTCATTTGAACCATCATAAACTCCTTCAGCCTGTGCAACATCTCTAAATTGATCATTCAACAACCCATCAATGACATCAAGCGAGTAATCCATATCATCGTCAACATTCAACTTGATATTTCATTCCCCGTGATTGATCCATCTAGTATAACCTATAACAAACCCATAGCATATTAGATGATCATACACTACATTCCTTCGAGTCCAACGAATATTACAACATTTTGCAATGGACACTCAATTTCCTCTCCTTGAGGATCTCCATAAGAGTAAGCAAAATCTAGGAATGACTCAACACCATCAATATACTCTTTGCTATACCTAGCTAAATCCATCCAATCCTTGGATGGGAGATTTGAATTCCAAGAAGAAGATATTAATATTTTATCTTTCAGTAACAATCATTAAATCATTAACTACTTCACAAATAAGTTTTAAAAGTCACGAGTAAGTTCTCAGAATCATGTGTTATGAGATGATAAAAATTTCTTACCTAGTCATGGCCCTTATGCTATGCCAAATCAAACCTTGAATCCTCCACAAATATTTTTGAATGTTGATTATACTTCCAAGGAAAAATAAGTAAAATTAATAGGATAGACACAATTAAGAAAGAAAGTAAACAACTGGAATTCAAATGATTAAAAGTTAAAGTTTTGTGAGTAAATTAAATACTCATCACCAAATTCATTTTGCACGGTTTACATAGGAAGCTAATCAGTTATACACTTTAGTGAAATGAATGCTCAAAACTTGTTTCAGTTTCCTTAATTTTGTAGCTTATGCTACTTTCCTTTACTTAATTTACTTTCAAGTGTTATCTAACCACATAAAATTAGCAACGTTAGTCAAATAGAAGTTTTAACAAAATAAAAAAAGGTTGACAATCAAATCATCCTAAGAATAGTAAGAATCATAGGGAATTCAACAAATTCAAGAAAAACAGAACATAGTCCTACGAATGGTCAAGCTTTAGCTGACTTTCACCGTCTCTCTAGCTCTAAGGAATTTAAATGAACTAATCAAGATTAAGAATTCTATCCAGAAGTAGGTCAAGTTGTAAACAACATTTTAAAGAAGTTCAAACACTTTATTTAGAAGACCAAAAGTACAATATAGTGTGAAAATCTTTTAGAGCTTTTTAAAACTAAGTCCAAAATTTTAAAATTTCATTCTTTTGCACACCCAATCAGAGAAGTTCTACTACCATGTTTAAACATTAAAGCAAACATTACAATGATCCTATAATAGATAATCGATCACACCAAAAAACTTAAAGCTTCGTAGAGTTTATTCATTCTATGTTATTCCTGACCTGAAGCAAGATTAGCTGTAATCTGGGATCCTAAAGGGTGAAATATTACTTATAGAAGGACTGTGAATAAGAAAAAGTTGTGAAATTTTTCAAGACTCTAGAAGTGTTCAAGGCTTAACAGAGTCATGTGATAAGGTTTACTGGAAACCTGATTTTAAAAAGAGTTCATTGAGTTTACTTCAAGTGTTATGTAGCCTTCCATGTTATAAAATTAGGAAGACAAACTGTTAACATGATCTAAAGCAGGCAAGTTGAATCAGATTTTAAGTGCTACTATTTTTAGACAAGCTTAACAACTTCAGTAATACATATCTTTACTAGTTTAAAAGGGACACAGACAAATTATGTTCTTTAAACATCTTGCAAACATACAATCAATCAAAATAAAATTAAAACACCATTGTCCTCTCAGTCAACTACTATTAGTGGTTTAATTTTTTTTATGATACTCTTCCATTCAGTAAACTAACCAATTTACACTTCTTAAGTAGAATGAATGTTAAAACTTGTTCAAATTCCCATAGTTTTTCAGTTCATGTTACTTGCCTTTACATAACTAATTATTCATACAAAGTAATTTTAATTTACACAAAACATATACAAGAAAATTATCAAGTTTGGTCAAAATTAGTAAAGACCTAAGTTAGACTACATTATACTTACTCTTTAATACCTTTTCTCTAATTTGAGAACACAAATAATACTTTGAGTAGTCTATAATGAGAAATAACATATACATTCGCATGTATAACAGAAAAGGCTAATGTTAATCAAGATAACAATTTTGCTTAAACTGTTTTACTTACTGCCAACTTTTCCGTTCAAACAACATCATTTAACTTTCACACGTAAAACAGAAAAGGCTAAAGTTAATCAAGATAACATTTTTACTTAAAATATTTTACTTACTGCCAACTTTTTAGTTCAAACAACACCATTTAACTTTAAAAGAAAATCAACGCAAGCAAGAACAAGGATTCAAAACTCTCTTGATTAAAGATAACCAAGTGAGTTGTCTTGTTTACCCAGTTTTAATCACTTATAATCCTTCATAACAAATACATGGTTCATTTTGAATCTTTCCTGATAACATAGAAGCTCTTTTGGATACAAAAGGTTCATCAATTTGGATACAAAAATTTACCGTTTAACATGATAACACAAAAATCTTTTAGATATAGGATACAAAATTTCATCAAGGTAAAGAAAACAATAACAATTTCATGTGATTTACCTTATAAAGCAGAAATCATTCACAATTTTGAATTCATCTGAAAGTTGAGGAAAGGGAAACCCTCGATTGGTATGATTTTCCTTTAAACAAAGAGAAATCCTCAATTTCTTATATGGGAAAAGATGAATCCTCTGTTATCTATGGATTTATTGCTACTACAAAAAAAAATCCCTTTTAGTTAATCTAAGAAGCTCGAGTTTCAGAAACTAGTAAAGGCGAAGCAACCAAAACATAATACTTATAAGATTTACATGCTACATTATCATGGATGAATTCAGCCCTAATCAGCTTATTAGTCTAATAAAAAAGAAATTTTCATACTTATTTAGTGATTAATTCCCAGGTCAACTGGTGTGTGTAATACTACAACGAGCTAGACTCCAAAAAATCAACAAAAATCGTATCAACATCACACGAATATCAAAACCCTAAAGCTAAATATGTAACCCTACTCATGCAATAAACCCAGATGTCATAAATTTAGACTTTCAATGATAGAATTTCTTACCTGATAAAGTCTATTCCAACAAAATTCCTTGAATGTGATGAAGCTTTAAGACACCATCTTCTCAAGTGAAGCATTTTGTTCTGTCCTTGATGAACAACGAGAAATCCATGACGGAACAATCATGAAACTGAAAAATCTTAAAGACGTAATAGCTCTTCAACAAGAAATATGTGAGGGATCTTCAATTTTCAACAAGAAATCTGTGAGGGAGAGATAAGGCGTGTTCTTCAGACTTGGAGAAAAAAGGCGTGAATTTTTTCTGATTTGGGGGAAAAAAGTTTTTATGTTTTATGAATAATTTTTTCTGCCCAATAAAAATTGGAGGGAGAGTTAAAAATGTTAGAGGGAATATAATATTTTAGTGAAAATTTTAAGGCCACATTTTGTAATGTGTTGTTTTTACAATTATAAAAATAGAACACTTTAAAAGTGTGGCCATATATGTAAATAGTTGTTGCCAATAATATCATACTGTAACAATGCTTATAAAGTGTAGCTTATACCATTAAAGAGTACACTTTACAAGTGTTGTCAATATTATCGAAGCCAAAAGTTTAAAACTTAGGCTACGCTTTAAAAGTGACCCAAAAATATTTTAGGCAACACTTTACAAGCGTTGTCCAGACTTAGTGTGGCCGTATGCCTAAAATGTTGTAGTGTGTGAATTTTTTTTCTACTTTTACTAGAAATAACATTTTCCATATTTCTAAAAAACTATTCCCTCTATCCCAATTTATGTGACACTTTTCATTTTTCGAGAGTCAAACGGTTTAAGTTTGACTGTGAATTTGCGCATGGAATCTTCAAATTTTTTAAAATGAAATTTATATATTTATAAACTAAGTAAAAAGTATTATAAGTCACAATAATTGATAATTCAAAATGTTTAAAAGATCTATAAAAAAACTTAAGGTCAAAGATAGACTTGTTTGAATCTTGAAATTCGAAAAGTGCCACATAAAATGAGACAGAGGGAGTAATATTTTTTAAAATAATATTTTTCAAAATTTTTTATTAGGAAAAATTAAACATTTGTGTTTCTGTGTTTCCAAACTTGTGTTTGATGTGAAGTGAACTTAAAGAAATATGTTTGTTGTGGTCCTAACAAGGTGGGGCCTTCATGTGCATGTCTCCATATACAAGACCATGTGATCGTTTTTACACTCATCAATCACCCCCCTCCTTGACCCCACTCAAAAATTTGATGAACTTGTGTGTATAAAAAAACACACATATATATATATATATATATATATATATATATATATAATAGTAAAGGAATTATTTTTTGTACTTTTATTGTAATTGGTGAGTCACCAATTTTCATCTTGTATCGCCCTTAGCGTTGTCATCGTATATGCCAACACTGTCTGATTCGGCGATATCAACTCGCTTCGCCTTATGTCTTTCGGCAGACCGCCCTTCTTATATCACATCGCCGTCTGACCTTGAGTTCTGACTTAATACACTTGTCACACCCGTTTGTTGCATGGTGGAAGAAATGATTTTTCCAAGTAAAATGACGATATTGAATAAGGATTTTTTTTATTTTTTCAGAGTCGCCACTTGGAATTGAGTTATGGTGTTCCAAGTCACCTTTTTCTTTTTAGTCCCTAATCAAAAGGTAATGACTCTTATTTGATCTGCGAACTAGAAATTCAGGTAAGAAATTCTATTGATCGAGGGGAAGAAATTCTATTGAAGATTCCTGAAGTATACTTACTTAATTCAGGTAAGCATCCCCTTTCCAATCCAACAAAATAATAATGAATTGTAAAAATAATTCTCATTTTTGTTTGATAAAATAAAATAATAAAATATTATTATTTTTTAGCCTAACAATACCTACTTTATCAATACTGGCATCTAAATCAAGATGGGAACAACACCATGACCCACTCATATATAAGAGATCACAACTAACGAATAAAAATTAAAGAATAAAATAATCACCAATTAAAGCTATATTTATTTATTGAACAAAGATATAACACTTAACTCATTCTTCATTTTCGAACAAATTATGAATAAAACTGAAGTGAAAGAAAACATATGACATAATTACATCAAATTCCATGACTAAATTAAAGAGATAAGGTAAAGTTAAGTACCACAATATTATCTTGATCAAATCTCAATTAGAACACTCACAAATCTTTCGCAGATTGTATGTGATTGGATATGTATTGTGTTTATATGAAAGTAGTAATGAGAAAGGAATAAAAGATGTGAATGTCTTGCTGAATTTTTGAAACAAAAAATAAAATAAGATGGAGTCTCTTTTTTTCTGTCTCTGTGTGTAGTGTATTCCCGATTGGTGTTTCTGTGTTACTGTTCGAGTTTTGTTTTTTCTCGTGTGCAGCGTGTGTTTTTCTGTGTGAGCATGTGTTGTTTTAGTGCAGATTTTGGTAGGCTGTTTTTATTTGATTGCGCAGAGTATGAATGTGGTAGTATATAGGGGTGTGTGCTGGGTTGTGAGAGGTGTGGTGTAGTGGGGGTGAGGGTAATGGGTAGTGACATATAGGTGTAGTGAGAGGTTTAAGGGATTGGGGAATGTGTATAGGAGGGTTTGGTAGTAGTCATGATAAATAAGGAGTGTGCAAAAAATTAAATATATTTAATACTATAGCAATAAAAATATTAGCTAATTATTTTGAATTAATAAAAGTATAATAAAAGCTAAATAGTTAATCTAAAAATATAATTAAGAAACACTAGCTAAACAAACATATATTTTTTTTTTGTAAATTTTCTTTCTCTTGAACAATAAAACTTAGCCTAAATTGTGATTTTATTTTTTTGTAGTTTACAAATATTTTAAAATAAGCTAGCTAAAATAAGATAAAAAATCAAAATATTTAATTAAAATATAAACGAAATATTTAAGCACTAAAATTTGTGTAAAACATAAAATTCAGTCAGAAATTACGTGTCTACAGTTTTCCCCTCTTTGACTGAAAATACGAAGAGTTTGCAGACAAAGAAGTAGACAACATGACAAGTTTTGACCGGACTTTTATTTGAAAGGAAAAATATGCGATCAAGTCCTAGTTTTGGACAGCCTACGTATCTCAGGTTATAAGGGAATCAGGTCACGTGTAGTTCAAAAAGATGATATGATGAGATGGAAGTCAAGTGAGGTCCCCTCGAGGCTCCAGTTCATGGCTCCTGTTTTTACATAAAAACAAAAGACAAAAAATTAAAAGAAAATACAAGTACAAAATCCTATCAATGTAGTTTTTCTTGAATCTTGACTTGGATCTTCATGCCTTCTCAAGTGGTGACATATAGGTGTAGTGAGAGGTTTAAGGGATTGGGGAATGTGTATAGGAGGGTTTGGTAGTAGTTATGATAAATAAGGAGTGTGCAAAAAATTAAATATATTTAATACTGTAGCAATAAAAACATTACCTAATTATTTTGAATTAATAAAAGTATAAGAAAAGCTAAATAGTTAATCTAAAAATATAATTAAGAAACACTAGCTAAACAAACATATATTTTTTTTTTGTAAATTTTCTTTCTCTTGAACAATAAAACTTAGCCTAAATTGTGATTTTATTTTTTTGTAGTTTACAAATATTTTAAAATAAGCTAGCTAAAATAAGATAAAAAATCAAAATATTTAATTAATATATAAACGAAATATTTAAGCACTAAAATTTGTGTAAAACATAAAGTTCAGTCAGAAATTACGTGTCTACAGTTTTCCCCTCTTTGACTGAAAATACGAAGAGTTTGCAGACAAAGAAGTAGACAACATGACAAGTTTTGACCG
>JAJONR010004192.1:0-56767 GCA_029582245.1 Solanum etuberosum
ATTAAAATTAAAGTAAGAGTACTTTTTAAAAGATAATTTATAATTTATAATTTACGAATATTTAAAAATAATACTATTTAAAATTTCACTTCCTCTAAATTTTTTCACGAGTCTCCTGCCTTAATTGAAATAGTTTTTAAAATTAGCGTTAGAGCGGTTTTAAAAATAAATAATTTTGTGTAAAGAATATTTAAAAAATAATACTATTTAAAATCACTCTTCCTCTAAATGTCCAATGGATTCTCGTGCATTAATTGCGGTTTTCTTACTCACAAATTATTTTATATATAGATTTCAAATTCTTTTTTAAATAAATAAATAAATTTATAATTAACATAATATTTTAAAATTCCCTTTTTAGTGGATTCTTCGTGGAAAATGGGTAGTCTTTTTAGGATTTATTTTATTATAATAATAATAATAATTATTATTATTATATTATTATTATTATTATTATAATACTATATTATAGATTCCAAATTCTTTTTAATATAAATTAATTTAAAATCCCACTTTTCCTAAATTTCCTCACAGTCGCCTACCTAAATTGAAACACTTAAAAAACTGTTTTGTAAAATACGTAATTTTAAAAGAAAAAAAATATCAAACAAAAAGATAAATTTAAAATTCTTCAAAAACTAATTAATTCAATACTAATAATAATATTATAATAATCCACGTTTGCAATTTTTTATAATTAAAACAAATTTATCTGCATATAAATTAATATGCAGAATTTATGAATCAAATTATTTTAATATCTAAAAATAAAAATAAAAACTGTAAACACTTACAAAAATATACGGTTTTGGAAAAATAAATAAATAAATAAAAATAACTTATCTACTTTTGAGGTCTTCCTTTTTTAATTAATTTTTTAAAATGATAGTTATCTAAATTAATATCCAAAAGTGTAAGTTTCTGAAATTTGAATAATTAAAAAATTATAATATTATAATATATTATAATAATAAATAATAAATATTTTCTTAATCATTATCCACATCCTACAAATTAGCAGCAACTGAATAAAAACCGTTTATGATTAGCATTATCCTTAATGATAGTATATCTGTTCATACCAAATGATTTTTCTTTCATTCAAAAACTCTCTTACAATATTCAATCATTAGTTACCAATGAATCTATCACTTCACTTTGTTAAATAAACGATTAAAATTTGTTTCCTTTTGACATATTCAAACAAGGGCTTCTCATAAGTAATCACAAAACGTTGTAATTACCTTCCTTATCTACGTGTAAAAACTCCAACACTCATTTCGTAAGGTAATAAAACATTTTCATTTCTTTTATCTTTATCAATCTTTAATGTTCAGCAAATTTAATTTTTACAATTCTCATTCTAATATATTTATATGCATGTGTTTTTTCCAGCAGTGTCATTTCCTGGCAAATTTAATTGGTAAGATTTCTCCCTTTTACGTGTCTTTATATATGAATTTATGTATAAAATTCTATGATCAATTTTTCTTAATTGCTCTTTGAAATATTTTTCTTAGTTATATGAATTTGAAATAATTTGATGAATAGGGTTTATGTCTTTTATTTGAATCTTATTGATTAGCTTATATTTTTTAAACGCATTTATTTAGCTTGTGTATGTGTATAATTTTTGTCAATTCTGACGCTTCAGAATATTGCTGAAATTCGTTGTTTTACTATTTCAATTTAATGGCTATGAAATTTGAATGTTATATTTTTAAAAACTCATAATATCAAACGAGGGATAGATCAATTAATGATGATGTTTGCTTTGAAAGAAAAAGAGACTTGATAATTATAATAAGAAATATAAAATATGGAAAAATTAATATAAAATCTGGAAAAAAAATAATTTAAAGAAAATCTGATAACTTCGCTTATAGTTTCAAATTTTAAATTGTAAAGTTAGAGTAATTATTAATTTTTAAATTCAAAAAATATAAATGATGATATGTTAGTCAATGGATAAATTTAAGAGGGATTTAGCACCCCTTATAATTTCAAATTTTAAATTGTGAAGTTAAAATAATTTTTAATTTTTAATTTAAAAAATATTAATACTGATACATTAGTCATTGGAGAAATTTGAGGATTAAGATTGCAATTATAACTACCCTTATAATTTCATATTGCAAACATAACTATCCTTATATATTAACTACCCATTTTCCAAATCCCACAAACTGCACACATTTTATATTCCTCATTTCCTTCAAACAAAAGTATTTTTGTCTCTACTAATTGGTGAACCAAACATTATATTGAAGGAAGGAATAGGAATAATGAAGAATGATTTTGTATTGTTTGATAAATTTCAAACAGAGAAAGTGAGATATACAATTAGTTCTATCAATTAATAAAGGCTATGTGTGAGAATTGCCACAAATTCAATTATGCTTTTATAGTCAATGTCTATCAAATTCGTCTCCCAGGTAATTCCATCACACGACTATAAAAATTGATAGGTTGACAATGAGATTTGTGTATGCATTATATATATATAGTGATCGATAACTATAGTAAAATGTTAATTTCTGTTGATATTTTCTTTTAAAGAATAATAAAAAATTTAATGCTTTTAAATTTGTTTGTTTGTTTTTACAGGATGGCTGACGTGTGAATTCGCTGGATTTAAATTATTATTTTTTGAGATATTGTTAAAGTTATTACTACACATATCGAAAGTGTAACATTTGTTTGATAATAATAATAATAATATCTTATAAAATTATTGGTAAAGTTATAACTTTACATATTTAAAATTTAACATTTGTTTGATGATAATGATATCTTATAAAATTATTGTTTCATTTTGTTATTTATGACCTTTTGGTGAATACTTTATTTTAGTATTGAGCTTTTGATAACTTTAATAAGTTGATAATATTTGGATACATTAATAAGATATTATTTTCTAGTTTTTCATTATCTATGATTTATATGAATACTATTATGTGTGTATTACACAAATATTCAATACATGCTGGAGTTATCTATTATAGTTTTGCTAATTTGTACAACATTTTAAATTTTTGATTAATTGTCTTATGCACATTTATAAGATAATAAATTTCCTTAATTATACATATATTAATTGTCTTTCATATCGGAAGAGGAAATGAGAAATGAAAACCGTTTGATTTTATATGAAAATCTTTTAGTAATGATTTTTTTGGCTATAAATCTATATGAGTATTTTTTTTTTCATGAATTGCTTTAATCATTTTTGCATTGCTGACTTATTTATTCAGCAAATGTTGGCTATTTTTATTTTTAATTTTTAATATAATAAAAATATAATCTTTAATCTTTTGAAAAGTGATACATATACAATAACTTTTTTACTCACTAATTTTACCTATTTAATGAAGTTTTATTGCAATAAAAATTAAATGTTTAACATTATCTTTCTTATATATCCTTATCCGTTCAATGTGTTATCCGAAATTGATATAAATTTATGAAAATATCAGTAAGAATTATATTGTAGTAAAATATCGCATATACTTAATAAATAAATAAATTAAATAATGATACAAGATTATTATTGTCAAATTTAGACAATGAACTAAACTTATATATTTTGATTTATTTACAAAAATATACTATTATAACACATCAAGATGCTAAATGTTAACATTCTCAAATAATATGGATAGGGAAGGGTTTATGAGCCCTAGTCCTGTAGCCTACACATGTGTATCGTTCAACACTTGCGGCACAAACCTAGTTATCATTTTAAATAATTTTAAAAATAAATAAATGAAATAATGATAAGATATTATTATTGTCAAATTTAGACAATGAGCTAAGTTTATATATTGATTTATTTACTTAATTATTCTAACATAACATATCAAGATGCTAAATGTTAACATTCCCAAATAAACTTTACAATATTATCTTATAGTAAGTTAAAATTTTAAATTCTCAATAAATTAATATTTATGATTACTTTTATCAACTAACCGCGCAACTCGCGGGCACGTATACTAGTATATTGAAATAGAGGAAGAAAATAAACCATAATAATTCTCAATCTGCTTGCAATTTCTTGATAAAAATAAAAACCCAAATATTGATTGAAGCTACGATCGAACATCAAATAGAAATCTCAGAAAACTTTCTGCATACATACGACCGAACTAGTATGTTGGTATTATATAGGGGTATTGTGTGTTGGTTGTTTGTACATGTGTGTAGTAGTAGTGGTGAAGTGGAGGTAAAAATGGGGAGTGGTTTTAGGTAGTGGGGAGGAAAGTGGGGTAGTGTAGGTTGGTTAATTATTTGTTTTATAATATAATATAATATAATATAATATAATATAAAATATTTTTGAACTAATTAAGTAGTTAATAATAAATTATATTTTAAAAAATACTAGCTTATTTATTAAACTAAAATTAAAAGAAACATATGTTTTTTATATAAATTTATTTTCTTTAAAAAAAAACTTACATGAATAATGCAACTCTATTTTTTAGTTTTTAAATATTTTAAAATAAACTTATGAAAATAAGATAAAAAATAAAAAATTTCTAATTTAGATCCAAAATAAATACTTAAAATATTAAAAAAGTGTAAAACTTTAGGTTTTGGTAAAAAATTAGGTGTTCACACCATAGAAATAAAAATCTATTGTCTATTCTTAAAATCGAGAGAGGATAAGGTAGATAGACCACATAATATAGAAAGCTCGATCATCCATTGAGTTGGTGTGCGTTCAGGAGTGACGTCCGGATGAACAACTTGCTTGGTTATAAAACAGGATGAAATATAAATGCTCGCCAGTTAGGCCTGTCTATCCCCGCTCAACGATGTAGTTAGAACAACTAATTGGAGTAGGTGACTAGAGGTCGAGAGACCCGACTCATACGATTAACCTTGTAAATCAGTAACTTGATAACCTAAATTAGTTCATGCATGAGATGTGATACATGAAACCCTACGCAGCCGCAACCCTGAAATTTTCCAAATCATTGTAAGTAATTTTATTATTTTGTTCCTGCATTCTTTTCTTTTGGCACTCTTAAATAAATAATTAGACCAATATAATTTAGTAAAAAAGTTGATTGACAAGTCCTTTGGGTTCGATAATCTGATTCTTTTAAGAGCCACTATATTACTTGCGCGACCACGTACACTTGCATGTGCAATCTTTAAAATAAAGTCATCCTCCATCTCCACTTCTACTAGTCATTCGCATCCTCAATTAATATTTGCACTATTTATTGCTTATATATATATTTTAATGAATGAAAGGATAAAAAGTGTAAGAGTAATGAAAAAAATGGATAAATATAGTGGGATGAAATCTCTATCATTTCAGTTCCAGGCGTGATAATCTAAAAAAATATTTATTATTTCTTTATTTTTTTGTAAATCTTAGAAAAAATGATCACTACAAACTGAAAAATTATGATAGCGCAAAATATAAATATACATCAATGATAAAAATATATGATATATAGAAAAAAAAAAAAAAAATCAAAATTAATGCCCCCACGACTTAATTAAGCTTTTACACCCCAAATTCTAGGACTTATGCCCACGATTTGATTAAGTTTTTACGCCCCAAATTCTAGGACTTACGATCTATGAATCTACACCTTCAATTTATGCCCCTGAATGTATTCGCTCCAAAACTCGTCCCAAAAACCCCTTTAAAAACACTAAACAGGCAACTTAGTTGGTGAAATCACTCTGAAGCACAGAAAGGTGTTGAACCAAGTGTCTCACTTAAAAATCAATGGACAATATCTTTTTTGATTGAACAAAGTATTTAAACCTAGCTTCTTTTTACACTTAAACATCATGGTCATTGTTACGCCCCGAGCCTACATCTCGGGTGGGGCTGATATTCGAGAACCATTTCTGGCCCCAAGCGAACCCTTGGCCTGACTTACTTACTCAGCGGAAGACTTAAACGACTAAAGAACTATGACTACTCATCTATGAAGCCTCTAAAACAAAGAGGGATGTCGGGACAAGACCCCCGATCATCCTAACAACTGAAATACTAAAACAATGTAAAAGGAGTCCTCCAGAAAGCAAGAAGGCTCACCAACTGACTCTGAGTGCTCAACTGGATCAACGAGGTGCTGGATGCTGATCCTGGTTACCTGTGTCTGCATCATAAAATGATGCAGGCCAAATGACATCAGTACATTGAATGTACGAGTATGCGAGGGGAATTCTAACATAAGACGTAAGCTTGAAAGGAACTGAAGAACTTACCTGACTCAACTCAACTCAACTCAACTCAACTCAACTCAACTCATTTCAATATAAAGCAATAAAGTAAATGCAGTATAAAGAAAAGCTTTTAAAACATAGATTTCAACTCTGTGTATTTAGAAATACAATATTACTCTGTGTGTATGCAAAGGTACGATATAAACTCTGAATTGTATATAGAAATACAAACAAACTGTGTATGTAAGAATACAAATACTTCTGTGGAAGTTTTTCTAACCGACAACCATCACGTAAGAGCTATTGTGATGATACAATGTTTTTCCTCACGCTGCCAGGGCCGTCCTATACCTTGCCGAGGGTATAGAACCTGACTACTAAGTGGATCCACTAGTCTATGCTAAAAAGCACTAAGGAATCATCTAAAAGGTATGACCCTTTTCTACCCATGATGGCTACATGATTTATGAGGGCTGGGAGTTGTCTGAACTCTCCCCCATATCGGTGCTCAATACTACTTCCAAAATATGATACTGGCTCTTATGTTTAAGAAAACATACTTCTTTCTGTAATTTGAGATAATTGTTCAAAAACTTAGCTCAAGGGCTATCTTGGAAATCAAAGTTTCCTCTCTTGCTTAATTGTGAAAGCGTTTACTCTTTTCTGAAAACTAGCTCAAAGGCTCTTTGGAAATTAAGGTTTCCTTTTCTTGTTCAAATGTGAAAACCTTTTAAAAAACTTTGGGAATACATAGTACCCATATACTCTTTGAAGAAATGAACTTCAACCTTTACTCTTTACGTATTAAAACAAAGTTAAAACATTTGGAAAAGACTTTTGGAAAACTCTAAGAACTTCTCTTGACTTTGATCTTAACTTTCCTTGAATTGAATTATGGATTCAAGGTTCATGATCTCATGTTTATGGATGATTTCATGATGTTTAGACATATCTTAGAGTGTTGGAATCAACTAGAAAACGCAGGTACGTTGCTAAGGAACTAGTACGGAAAGATGGGGGAAGAATGGGAAGAACTGGCGTCCCTGGCGCTCTGAGCGACGTGGGGCGCCAGCCCTTGAACTTCTAGGACTGGGTTGGGGCACGCTGGCTGGAGCGGCGCCCCAGAGCCCAAACTTCAGGGCCCCTGTTGAGGCGCACTAGCAGGGGCGGCGCCCCAGGCCCCTGCCCAGGTGACCTCCGACTTTTCTTGCTCGTTTTTCAACTCTAAACCCTCTAGTTCAACTTGGTTCTTTCCCAAAATAGTTAGATTCAACTACATGAACAAAATATGTGAGAATCTACTCCGAACAACACCTAAATTACATGAATCAAACTCAAGAACTTCTCAACTACTCATCAATCAAGATTCAAACAAAACTTTCAACAATATTAATCAAGAACTCAATTTCTCTAATCTCAAGAACGACAATACACTGAAATAAATCATGATTGGCGAGTGGGTGAACTAACCCAACGCTATGTGATCTCACATACCTCGTAGGGATTACCCCTTGATGAAATCCACAAGCGATTCTTGAAGATCTTGAAGATTCCTTCTCCTTCTCCTCTTTTCTCCTATTCTTCTGTCTTCTCTCAAAACCCTAACTTATTTTGGTAAAAGCGTAAGCTGATCTAATTCTGATTAGACCCTAACTTAATTACGAAAAACGAAATAAAAAAATTAGGTAAGGAAAAGACTAAAACGCCCTACCAAAATCCGGTTTAGACTTTCCTTATTTGAACAACCCAACTTCAAATGGGCATATCTCACTCATACGAACTCGGAATCGCGCAAAGTTGGCGGCGTTGGAAAGATAATTCCAAAATCTTTCCTACGGTATCTACACCTAAATCATCCTGAGCTAGGAGTTACGGTCGTTTGAAGTTGATCAAAAATACAGACTTAACTTAACTTAACCAATTTTCCAGATTCTTCATTCTTTCCAAAAACAACTCTTTCTAATTTTAGCTCTTTCTAGTTCTCTTAAATAGCGAGATGCTACAATATCTCCCCCTTGAGAATATTCTTTCTTGAATGAGATTACTCTTAGTAAGCTAAGGGTGTAACATCTAACATTCAGCTCAAACACCCAACAAGCAATGCAAATACAACATGCCAACTTATAAATTAAAGAGTACTAAGAAGAGAATTAGTACCTTGATCTGAAATTTCTCCGGTTTTGAAGAGATGTGGATATCTCTTCTTCATATCCTCCTCAGTTTCCCAAGTAGCTTCCTCAACAAACTGATTCCTCCAAAGAACTTTGACTGATGCTACTTCCTTAGTCCTCAACTTGCGAACTTGGTGATCTAGAATCTGAACCGGGATCTCCTCATAAGACAAGCTATCCTTGATACCAATATCTTCAGTTGGTATTATAAGTGAAGGATCTCCCATGCACTTTTTCAATATGAAAATATGAAATACCGGATGAACCACTGCTAACTCTTGTGGTAGCTCCAACTTATAAGCCACATTACCAATCCTCTTGGATACCCAGTAAGGGCCAATATACCGGGAACTAAGTTTCCCCTTCTTACCAAACCTCATAACACCCTTCATGAGTGAAACTTTCAAGTAGACCCAATCATCTACTTCAAACTCTAGGTCTCTTCTCCGAACATCTGTATAGGATTTCTGACGACGCTGCGCTGTCTTCAATCTCTCTTGGAAAACCTTTACTTTCTCCATAGCTTGATGAACTAAATCTGGTCCTATCAATCCCACTTCACCAACTTCAAACCATTCTATAGGAGATCTGCTTCTTCTCCCATAAAGAGCTTAATAAGGAGCCATTTGGATGCTAGAGTGGTAACTATTGTTGTAGGAGAACTCAATAAGAGGCAGGTGATCATCCCAATTACCCTTGAAATCAATCACGTAAGCTCTCAACATATCCTCTAAGGTCTGGATAGTGCGCTCTGCTTGACCATCTGTCTGAGGATGAGAAGCAGTACTCAAGTTCACCTTGGGAGAGGATACTTATTCTTGATGGTAACCTTGTTGAACTGACGGTAATCTATACACATCCTAAGGGAACCATCATTTTTCCTCACAAACAAGACCGGAGCACCCCAGGGTGAGACACTTGGTCGAATAAAGCCCTTATCAAGGAGATCTTTCAGCTTCTCCTTTAACTCTTTTAACTCTGCTGGTGCCATCCTATATGGCGGAATAGATATAGGATGAGTATCTGGGAGAACATCTATACCGAAGTCTATTTCTCTCTCAGGAGGGACTCCGGGAAGATCATCTTGAAACACTTCTGGAAACTCTTTTACTACTGAAACTGTCTGAATAGGAGGTATCTCAACACTAGAGTCATTAACTCAGACTAAGTGATAGACACACCCCTTATAAACTAACTTCCTTGCCTTAAGGTATGAAATGAAACGACCCATAGGCACTGCTGAACTACTTTTCAACTCGAAGACTGGCTCATTTGGAAACTGATACTTGACAACTCGAGTTCTACAATCAACTGAGGCATAACAGGTATGAAGCCAGTCCATACCTAGAATCACATCAAAATCTACCATGTCTAACTCAAATAAATCAGCCATGGTACTCTTGTGATTGACGGAAATGGGACAATCACGATAAACTCTCTCTGTTAGAATAAACTCACCAACAGGTGTAGAAACACTGAAGGTTCACTAAGTTGCTCAGGAATAACATTAAAATTCATCGCAACATACGGAGTTACAAAGGATAAACTCGCTCCTGGGTCTAGCAAATCATATACATTAAAGTTAAAGACTTGGATCATACCAGTGACAACATCTGACGAATCCTCTTGCTCTTGGCGACTAGTGATAGCATAAAGACTACTTCCTCCTCCACCTGCCCCTGAAGTCGCTCCTCTAGATGCAGCTAATTCTGGTGGAGCATCTGATGAAAGACTGGGCTCTATTGCCCCCATTACCATTTCCCTGCTTGTTCTTTGGACATTCTCGCATAAAATGACCGTTCTAGCCACACTTAAAAAAACCAGTGGAGCCATCACGACACATCCCAGAGTGGTTCCTACCACACTTAGCACATGAAGGAGGCTTACTACCCTCTTGTGACATACTACCTTAAGAATAGGCAGGCTTAGCTATGAAATTATTACTATTGTACTCACCTTTGTTCTTTGATACAGGCGCACTAGCAGATGATGGAGCAGGTCCCTTCTGTTTCTGTTGGAACGATGAGCGGTTGGCATTACTCTTCTGCTGCCCGGACTCATTCCCTGTCTTAGCTCTCTTATTCTTAAACTCTTCTCTATCCCTTAGCTTGTCCTCCTCAACTTGTTGCATATGGATCATCAGCCTTTCTATGTCCATGTCCCCTATCAACTTTGCAGTCTTACTCTGTTTGCTTGACCAACTTGATTGGTCACAACTTGCCTTAACATCCGAATAGCATCCCGAAACTCAACATTAGTGACCTCTCCTTGGGGTTGCACTTCTGGTGCATTGGGTACCCCTTGATCCTTAGGATCAACATTCCTCATAGCCAGACAACCTCAGACAAATCTTCGTGGAGGCATTAGAAAGAAACTTTATAGAGTTAAACTCTATCGCTCGAGAGGAGTATGAAAGAAGTGAGATAGTTCCTAAATGTTGTAGCCTCCTATTTATATATGTGGCGCGCTTCACACCGATAACTAGGACTCTACAGACACGGCTTCATAGACTCCCTATGACTCTTGAACTCTGGCTCTGATACCAAGTTTGTCACGCCCTGAGCCTACACCCTGGGCGGGTCTGGAATTTGAAAACTATTGCTGGCCCCAAAGGAACCCTTGGCCTGACTTACTTACTCAGTGAAAGACTTAAACACAAGAAATAGTATCAAAATATAACTCATGCAATAACTTAAAGAGATATAAAGCTTAGCCAAAAATGGCAACTCAAGTCTTAACGTATACAATTGAAAACGGAAAGACTAAAAAACTATAACTACTCATATATGAAGCCTCTAAAATAAAGAGGGATTTCGGGACAAGACCCCCGATCATCCTAACAACTGAAATACTAAAACAATGTAAAAGGAGTCCTCCGGAAAGCAAGGAGGCTCACCAACTGACTCTGAGTGCTCAACTGGATCAACGAGGTGCTGGATGCTGATCCTGGTTACCTGTGTCTGCATCATAAAATGATGCAGGCCAAATGGCATCAGTACATTGAATGTACGAGTATGTGAGGGGAATTATAAAACAAGACATAAGCTTGAAAGGAACTGAAGAAGTTACCTGGCTCAACTCAACTGAACTGAACTCATTTCAATATAAAGCAATAAAGTAAATAGAGTATAAAGAAAAGCTTTTAAAACATGGATGTCAACTCTGTGTATTTAGAAATACAATATTACTCTGTGTGTATGTAAAGATACGATATAAACTCTGAACGGTATATAAAAATACAAACAAACTGTGTATGTAAGAATACAAATACTTTTGTGGAGTTTCTCTAACCGAAAACCATCACGTAAGAGCTATTGTGATGATACAACGTTTTGACTTACGCTGCCAGGGCCGTCCTATACCTTACCGAGGGTATAGAACCTGACTACTAAGTGGATCCACTAGTCTATGCTAAAAAGCACTAAGGAATCATCTAAAACGTATGACCCTTTTCTACCCATGATGGCTACATGGTTTATGGGGGCTGGGAGTTGTCTGAACTCTCCCCCATATCGGTGCTCAATACTACTCACAAAATATGATACTAGTTCTTATGTTTAAAAAACATAATTCTTTCTGTGATTTGAGATAATTTCTCAAAAACTTAGCTCAAGGGCTATCTTGGAAATCAAAGTTTCATCTCTTGCTTAATTGTGAAAGCGTTTACTCTTTTCTGAAAACTAGCTCAAAGGCTCCTTGGAAATCAAAGTTTCCTTTTCTTGTTCAAATGTGAAAACGTTTTAAAACTCTTTTGGAATACATAGTCCCCATATACACTTTGAAGAAATGAACTTCAACTTTTACTCTTTACTCTTTACTCAACTTGAATTTTAAGTCTTAAAACAAAGTTAAAACATTTGGGAAAGACTTTTGGAAAACTCTAAGAACTTCTCTTGACTTGACTCTTACTTCTCTTGACTTTGATCTTAACTTTCCTTGAATTGAATTATGGATTCAAGGTTCATTATCTCATCTTTATGGTTTATTTCATGATGTTTAGACGTACCTTAGAGTGTTGGAATCAACTAGCAAACATAGGTACGTTGCTAAGGAACTAGTACGGAAATATAGGGGAAGAATGGGAAGTACTGGCGTCCCTGGCGCTCTGAGTGACGTGGGGCGCCAGCCCTTGAACTTCTGGGACTGGGTTGGGGCGCGCTGGCTGGCGCGGCGCCTCAGAGTCCAAACTTCAGGGCCTCTGTTGAGGCGCACTGGCTGGGGCGGCGCCCAAGGCCCCTGCCCAGGTGACCTTCGACTTTTCTTGCTCGTTTTTCAACTTTAAACCCTCTAGTTCAACTTGGTTCTTTTCCCAAACACTTAGATTCGACTACATGACCAAAATATGTAAGAATCTACTCCGAAAAACACCTAAATTACATGAATCAAACTCAAGAACTTCTCAACTATTCATCAATCAAGATTCAAACAAAACTTTCAACAATATTCATGAAGAACTCAATTTCTCTAATCTCAAGAACGACAATAAATTAAAATAAATCATGATTGGCGCGTGAATGAACTAACCCAATGCTATGTGATCTTACATACCTCGTAGGGATCACCCCTTGACGAAATCCACAAGCGATTCTTGAAGATTTTGACGATTCTTGCTCCTTCTCCTCTTTTTTCCTCTTCTTCTCTCTTCTCTCAAAACCCTAACTTGTTTTGGTAAAAGCGTAAACTGATCTAATTCTGATTAGACCCTAACTTAATTACCAAAAACGAAATAAAACAATATGGTAAGGAAAAGACTAAAACGCCCTTCCAAAATCCGATTTAGACTTTCCTTATTTGAATAACCCAACTTCAAATGAGCATATCTAACTCATACGAACTCGGAATCATGAAAACTTGGTGGCGTTGGAAATATAATTCCAAGATCTTTCCTATGGTATCTGGAAGCACACCTAACTCATCCTGAGCTAGGAGTTACAGTCGTTTGAAGTTGATCAAAAACTCAAACTTAACTTAGCTTAACCAATTTTCCCGATTTTTCATTCTTTCCAAAAATAACTCTTTCTAATTTTAGCTCTTTCTAGTTCTCTCAAATAGCGAGATGTTACAGTCATGGGAGGGAAATAGTATT
The DNA here is from genome assembly GCA_029582245.1 of Solanum etuberosum. NCBI lineage: Eukaryota > Viridiplantae > Streptophyta > Magnoliopsida > Solanales > Solanaceae > Solanum > Solanum etuberosum. The sequence continues at coordinate 13,456 of JAJONR010004192.1, forward strand.
TAAGTGTTAGAAATCAAGTGCTCCACTAGATAAAAAATAAGCAAAGATTACTGAAAATTCCAACATGTTGGACGGAGCAGGAAAAAAGGGAAATATGATCTCTCCCTCTCTCCTCTTATAATTTAAATTTTAAAAAATATTTTTTTAATCTTTACCCTCTTACAATTTAAATAAAAAATATGTATCTTTCATATTTCTTAGAGGTAATAGACTTCGTGAAAAAGTAATAAAAATTATCATTTTTTATAAAAGGCTAGAAAATTATTTCTTCCATATTATAGATAAACTTGAAGACTCTTATATGTAAAAATAATTTCTTATGAACACTTATAAATTGAATAAAGAAAGTATTTATTTTAGAACTCTTATCTTATCTGTAAAATAAAGACATATCTTGTAGAAAAGATATCAAACTGTGAACAAATTTGTAAAAAATTTCAAAACCAAATCTCTTGTCTTCTATAATATGTTAAATATGTCTATCACAAAGGTGAAGAATACCCTTTTATAGAATATATAAATCATTTATTAGTGCGATCTTTCAGAGATACATTAATTAGATGCATATATACTAAAGCATTCAATGAATGAAACATTCATAATTAACGGAATTCATTACGGTTCCCCTTAAATGCTTATATACGTTGAATCATTAATCTCAATCATATGCACTCTCGACTGGCTTCATGAATGACTACTATCTCTGTACTATTTGAAGAAGTGATAATTATTATTTGCTTCTAGTTGTATCTCATATGTGAATAAATAATTTTTTTGAGATCGGACATTATGTGGATCAGATAAATATCATGCATCTGCATAACTGATCATTTCTTTACTTGGATACATTAGAATAATATAATCTCATATCAATTGTTTCTGAAAGATATATGAATATAGGCTTAACACCATTTCAATGTTTTCTTGTTGGAGAGGAGTTGATTCTCCACCAATAAATTTATTGTAAAATAAATATTTGATCAGATAGTATTGAAAGGTACATTAGTTTCTCAATAGTACTAAGATATCGAGTTTTATCACGTAGAAGCTTTTTATATTATTTTTTTGAAGATTAAAATGGGCCTTCATCTATATAAAGCGATCTCACAACCATCAGAATAGTCAATAGGTGTGATTTATCCATGTAAAATCGCTTCAAATCCTCTTTAATGTATGTTGGTTGATGAAAAATATTTTGTTTGTCAAATGCTCAATCTGTATGTCATTATATAATTTTATCTTACCAATATCTTTCATTTCAATTTTTTTATCCAAACACTCAACACTTTTTAAAAAACTCTTTAAGAGTGCCAATGATGTTCAAGTCATCAACATACATATATATTATAACAAGTTCAGGTCCCGATCTTCTTACAAAAGTACAACGATAAATTAAATTATTTTTATACCTTTTCTTTAGCAAATATTCACTATGATCATTTTACCATATTCGTTCAGATTGTTTCAATTCATAATATAATTTATGAAGCATTATCAAACAAGTTTCTTCCAAATATTTATATATTTCATGCACTTTGAGTGCTTCTGAAATTTTCGTAAAAGTGTTGTGATTCAGTGAACCATATAAATAGATTGTGACAATTTCAATTAGATGTATTACAAGCTTTTCAGGAACTATAAAATTTATTAGATACTCAAAGGTAATTACATCTAACATAGGAGAGTATATTTCCTCATAACAATTGTCAGGCCTTTGCAAAACTAAAAAATTGCACCACAAATCATATTTTATATCTTACAGCTTTAATATTTTCATTGTATTTTCGCGCAGAAATTCATTTGTACCCATTAGTTGACACCTTCAAGTGTCCGAACTATTAGTCGAAAAACTTCAAAATTTTCAAGTTTAAACACGCTTACCATGTTTTAAATGAGGCTTAGACTAATTTGTTGGATATATTGATTCATTAAAATGACAATCAACAAATCTTATCGTAAATAAATCTCCAGTCCTAGATTTCAAATATTTTATAATTGAATGAGATTCATACCCAACATATATTCCAACCTTCTTTGGAAATCCATTTTTGTGCGTTGTGATGTAGTAACTGAAACATATACTGCATATTAAAAAAATCTTATCTGAGACATTTTCTCTTGAAAAAGAGAACAATATAATGAAAAAAAATTCATAATAAGTGATTGGCCTTATGGGGACAAGTGTTGTTGCATGCAAAATAATATGCCCCCATAGTGAAACAAATAATTTTGTCTTCATGACCAATGGTCTAATTATCAATTGAAGACGTTTCATCAATGATTATGTAAGACCATTTTGTGTGCGAACAAAAACAAGATACTGTTCAATTATTATTTTAGTGGACAAATAATAATCATTCAAATCTTGAGAAGTAAACTCACCAGTATTATCAAGATGAAGTGTATTTTTCTATGATGCTTGTGTATTTTCATATTTTCTAATTAAAATTATTAAGCATGATTATAATATTTACTAAATTACCGAATCTTAGGATCGATAATATGATCATGATCTTTTGACATATATAATCACTTATAAGTCGGTCCAAATGTATTTGTGCATCATTTTGTATTTGACACAAGAAGGAAAACAATGTATATTTTTATCGGAGCGGCTAATTCATTATTCCTTGAATCTTTTTCCCCTTAACTCATGTCTTTTCCTAGTTTTCTCATGTCCTAATCCACAAGTAATTATCCATTTACGTTTTGGATCGTAAATCGATAAAATAGTCCTATATAAGATTAAAAGAATAAAACATGTGATATAAAATCTTCTAAATAATCATATACTTAAAATAAGATATTCATACAATGTCCATAATCCTAGAATGGAGAATTTTCGTCTCTCATTATTCCACTACGCATAAAAGAATTCATGAACAATAAAGAAAACAATAATTGAATGGTAAAGTTTTAAAAGAAAATCTAAAATTATGATTAATATCTTTCTCCGTGTACTTCTACAATGTTCTGGACTTTAACAAGCTCGAATTATAATCTAAAACACTAAAGTATGAATTTTATATATTTTTAAGAACATCTTAGAGGGCCAACAAGTCAGGCTAGAGAACTTTCCAAAAAATAGGTAGATTTGGATGATCTAACATTGCGAGGCAACACCCCTTGCCCTGGACCTCGCATCACAAGCAGCCTTGCTTTGCCTTCCTCTTGCCTTCGTCAGAAGCAAATCTTAATAGGGGTCTATTTTTGCCCCTCTCCCCCTCGCTTCCTAACTCACTTGGTGATACGCTCAAATAACTCCTCCCTAAAGAAGTATAAGAGATCGTTGTCAAATAAAGAACACAACTTGTAGGTTGGGGTCGATCCCACGAGGAATATGGTTCAGACTTAAACTTAACTCACTATTATATCCGTTTAGTCAAACTATTTCTGAGACAAGTAAAATAAATGGGGTTTTTTGTAACCAAGTAACAAATTGTTGATTAAGTGACAAGTAAACAAGATTCAAAATTCGAGTTATCAATATGAGAAAGGAACTAGGGTGTACGTGTTCCCTACAAGCTCTTAACGCAGTAATTCTAATAATAGTAATCCTTTTCCTAGTGTTTTACTTGCAAAGTTGATAAGTTAGGTATCCTAAGTGATTGATCCTCCAAATACAGAATTTCACTACGCACCTTGGTCCGGCTACGAGTGTATGCTTTACTAACCCTTATCTTTACCTCAGATTAGACATCACATCAATGTAAGGCTTAGTTTTCACCCTCACACCAATTGACATTAGAATATTAGATAGTATCCACTAAATCTTTGTTATTAATTCTTTTCTCATTAACTACCTCTTTGGTCCGGCAAGTAGCAACGAGGCAAGTTCTAACGTTGCGCACCGTTAAAAAGACTTCTAAGCGAAAGAATTACCAATACATGCATAAACACTATTCAAGAATTACTTAATTATTATTCATACTTTCTTAATTCCTCATGGTTTCCACAACCCTAGTTGTGGATTTAGCTACTCATACTTGAAATAACACAATTCATAATTGGGTAAAGAAAATTCATGAACTTACAATTAGAGTAAAAAAAACCCGAAATCTCCAATCGAATTGCAAAGTCAAAATCTTGTAAAATGAAATTAGGAAATTAAATTGCTAAAGTTGCAAGTTAATTTCACAAAATACCAAGAACTAAAAGTAAACTATATTGTGCAACCCCCAAAAACGAGGTTTACATACCCTATTTATAGAAAAACATGTCCTAAACAAAAATGAAATGAAATAAGGAAATAAACTTCTGGGACGCGGCTTCATTCGACGATTTCGACCTATCGACCGTGGGTCGACCTACGGTCCGTAGGTCCCTTCCGTAGCTCCATACTTAGACTCTTTTTCATCAGGTACTGGAACTTCAACTCCCAGAATCAATCGACGGATGTGCAGGACGGCCCGTAGGTCGACCTACGGTCTGTCAGTTGCATCCGTGGTTCCACACTTGGTCAGACTTCCTTGATGCTCCATCTATGCCACCCATCGACGGACCGTCGAAGGACCTACGGTCCGTAGTTGACTTTCGTGGGTGGCTCTTTCTGCAGATTTTCAGCTGTCATCTCACTCTTCCACGTCCAAGCCTATTTCCTGCAAATATAACACAAAAACATTAATTCTAACACAATATAGCTCTAGACACATACAAATTTTAAGTGAAATGTATCAAAAATACCGTAAACTCACGGTATATGAACACGCTCAACTTAAACTCATTGTTTGTCCTCAAGCGACGCACTGAACTCTAAACGACACTTGTGTAGCAGCAGGCATTCAAACTCAAGCAATCATATGGCTTTCTAACTCACATCCCTTATTTAGTGCAAACCTTTTCATCTAGACTCAACAAACTAACTCATGCGGATCAAGATATGACATAGATTGACCAATAGACATCACACCATACAATTTTCACAATCACCAAGGTACCAACTTTCCAATAATGTAACTAGTGCCCTCACTTCAAACGAAATCCCTTTTTTACACAATAGATATAAATTTTGAGTTTAAGGATTCATTCAACACTCACGCTCAGAAGTGACTTCAAGTACAGTTAGTGCTCAATACCATAGGCTTGCCCTTATTTTCGCATAGACTCTCCAAACTAGTCACTAGGATCACTATAGAACTTTTTTAGCTTGTAACGTAGGCTCAGGGTCAGGTAGGATATATTTGGGTACTTTTTAGTGACTTTCTGCCCTCCTTGACATTACATTGACTTTTTACCTCTTTTCTCTACCTTATTCTTGACATCCTTTCATTTTCTTTTCTTTTTTCTTGACTCTCTCAACACAGATGTGACTTTTAACTTTATAGCTCATATTTTTTACTTTTCTTCTTTTTCTTTTACTTTATTTTTCGTTGCTTCTTTCAGCACTATTATCATTCCTCTTTTGAATACAATGACATCTTTTTTTTTCTTTTTCTCTCTTCAACATAAAACTCTTTTCATACCCTTTTTCTTTTGGTTTCTTCTTTCATAGCCACCCTCAACTTATGTATTTTGCATGAGTTGAGGTGCACAATATCCGATGTCGGACCGAGGCCAAGATCAATGTAACTTTTTGAATTAGCCACCCTCAACTTAGGCTTTTGGCCTAAGTCAAGGTGCACATGTTCAAGGAGGGACCAGGGCCAAAACAATTATTTTTAGGGAAGGTGAGTTAGGTGAATTGAAAGAAGTGGTCTATTCTAAGCTCAAACATTTGGATCAAGGGGAACATTATTTCTTTAGGTTGGATCATAGTGGACTTATCAGAACAAGGGCCTATGATCATTTCCTAGATTCTAGCCTAGATTATCTTAGCAGGACCAACGGGGCAAGTTCTAGATTGGCACAATATTGTCTGAACATTCAAACTTTTCTCACTCACACTCGGCACATTGTTTCATTATCAGATTTCCCAGTTCAAGTTTCAGCTTAAGTCATGAGGTTACATCGGTTCTTTATCATGTTATATCAAGAGCCAACATATTCAACTCATCAAGCCTATAGATTCTAGCACATTTCACATTTTTGATTTTTGGACGGGTATCAATTTCATGCTTTGTATGCCATCATGCTTTTATTCTTCTACTTACTTCTACACATACATTCCTGAACATGCCAGTTCAACAGGAATTAAAAACAGTCCTTTGGGGGAAAAGAACACAGGCAAGAAAACCCCAAAGGAGGATTAAGAGTTGGGTTACTTAGAGTTCACCCTAACACTCCAATCTATTTACCCCACCCCCAACAAAATAAAGTGCAATTACCCTCAATTCATAGAAAGCAACACAAAAAGCATAGGGTGAAGGTGAAGCAAACCTGTGGCGCAAATACGCCGAAGATACTCAAGAAACGGGTGGATCCGATTTCTCAGAGCCCGCAGGATCAATACTAGGAACGCCATCAGTAGCGCTCCCATCAACTATCCCAGCACCCTCAGTAGTGCTCACCCCGCCAGATGGGCCTATACCCACCTCATGATCCCTATTATCTATCTAGCTAACAATCTTGGGTTGCCTCCTAAGCAGTGCTTGATTTAACGTCGCGGCAAGATACAGACCCCTTGATTACTTAGACTTCATCAAGATTCCATGCATCTATCACTGCATTGATACTCTCAGAATTTCCCATGTAGCTTTTTTTCCTACGGTGGTTGGCCTTGAACCTTGTCCGCTTCCTCTTTCTCGAGCTCGACCACTCCATGAGGGGACACTTGGGTCACTCTAAATGGTCCAGCCCACTTGGATTTGAATCTTCCAGGAAGCCAGCACAACCTTGAGTTAAATAGCAACACCAAATCACCAGGAGCTAATTCGCACGTTTCTATCTTTTGATCATGGCGCTTTTTCTCATTGCACAAGGCTGCACCTACCTTCTCATTATGAAAGTCTTTAGCTTTTTGTCCCACAATGTGATTCACCACAGATACTGATTTAAGGTCACTTTCTTTCTTTATAGACCGATAGACGTTAAAAGTCACCTCCTCCTTATTCAGTTGAAACTTCATCTGTCCTTTCTCCATATCGACTAAGGCACGCCCAGTAGTGAGGAATGGTCTCCCTAAGATGATGGGAACCTCAAAGTCAACTTCGCAATCAAGTATCATAACGTCCGCCGAAAAAATGAACGATCCCACTTTTACAAGGACATCTTGAAGCACTCCAATGGGCTTCTTCACAGTTCTATCAGCCATAAGTAAACGCATCGCAGTTGGTTTTGGGGCTCCTAAACCCAACTTCTTATAGATCGACAATGGCATCAAGTTAATGCTGTCCCCTAAATTATACAAGGCCTTCACAAAGTGCATCTTATCGATGGTGCAAGGAATAGTGAAAGCTCCGGGATCCTCTTTCTTTTGTACCAGTGACCTCATAGAAATAACACTACAATGCTGCGAACTCTCATCATTCTCAAAACTAACAGCCCTCTTTTTGGTCACCAAGTCCTTCATGAATTTTGCATACCCAGGCATTTGCTCCAAAGCTTCTATAAACGGGACATTGATGGAAAGTTGTTTCAACATAGTGATGAACCTGCAATATTTTCCTTTTTCAGTCTTTTGCTTTAACCTCTGTGGGAAGGGAGGTGGAGGTCTAGGCATGGGTACAACTTTCTGGGTCAACTCAGCCTCCTTCTCTGCAGCATTTTTCGTCTCTCCAGTAACCACTACCTCATCCGCATCTTTTTCTACCACCTTTTCAACTTCAGACGGCATGGGGGGATCAATAGTCTATTTTCCTCCGCGAGTTGTGATTGCCATACAATACCCATCATTTTTCAGATTTTGGATGGTGTTGCTGGGAAGTGTGTCCGGTTGGCGTGGATTCACTGTAGCAGACAACTGACTGAACTGCTGCTCAAGTTGCTTGATCGACACTGCATGGGCATCAACTTTCTGACCAATCCTTGGCAACTCAGTACGCATCTCTTTCACATTTTCATCAGTGGCATCAAACCTCTTCATCATATTTTGCATCATATCTTCAATGCGTGACATACTACCACCAGGTTCCCTATTACCAGGTGGGACATAGGGCCTAACTTTTTCATTCCTGTTGCTATAGTTGTTCCGGTTGTAGTTGTCATCATGGTTGTAGTTTCCATAGTTCCAACCTTGGTTTCCTTGACCTTGGCGCCAATTATCCGAGTTGGAACCTTGGGCGTTGGCTCGAAAACCCCCCGTCTGATCATTTACCAAGTACGCATCCTCCTCATAGTAGCACTCCTCAACTGGTGGTGGTGGAGACCGAGTTATATAATTCACCGCATTTACCTTTTCCGCATTCCCACTCACATGCTTTAGTACCAAACCTAATTATGTTCTCATCTGTGCCATCTCTTCCCAAATGTCATCACTGGCTTGGTTGGGTGTGGCTTGAACAGCGAACGTGGTCCTATTAGTGTTTGCCTTTCTAGTGCTCCAGGCTTTGTTGTTTTGGGAAATCCTCTCAAGATTTTCAGCGATCTCCTCAAAAGTGCATTCACCATATGATCCTCCGGCAATAGTATTTAGCACGGCTCTTCCATTGTTATCCTTCCCTCTATAGAAATACTTCTTGAAAGACTCATCATCAATGCGGTGGTTTGGTACACTTTTGATGAACCTGGTGAACCTATCCCAAGAATTGCTTATTGACTCTCCTAGAAATGCCGCAAAGTTGTTCAGTTTATCTTTATGATTTAACTTCTTGGACACAGGAAAGTATCTTGCTGTGAACACCTTGTGCATTTGGTCCCATGTATAGATCAAATTGTATGGTAACTCAGAAAACCACGTTGCAGCATTTCCAGTCAGTGACAGTGGAAAGACCCTCAGACCGATGACATCCATATCTAACTCTTGTCGCCTAACACAAATTTTACACACACTGGAAAGTTTATCCATATGCTCATAGGGATCCTCCGAAGCCAACCTAGCAAATAACTCTCTCGCTGTAAGCATCTGTATTAAACTGCTAGTGACCACGAATGTGTGACCTGGAGGTAGAGGTGGAAGAACAATAGGACCATCTGAGGTGGTCGCATCATAATCAGCCCTGTAATGCTCATGAAACCTCGGTGCTGGTGGATTCTGAACCCTTTCTGCATTTTTGATTAGATTACCACCACGAACCTGAGCGGGCACTTTAATAACTCCTGGAGGCTGCAATTCCAGTCAATCTCCAAGATCCTCTCTGATTGGATTATTTTGGACCCCTTGATTATCCATTTTTCTCAAAGTTTTACTCAACTTTGGATCGTAGGGGGTCAGTGGTTCGCCTCGACTCCGTGTACTTGGCATACACTAGAGTAGAAACCTGTAGAAAACAAAAACAACAACTAAACGTAAAATTAGGATATACTTGACGAAAGTTCAATAATGTAGTTAAACTTAATCTAAAAGCCAAATTCCCTGGCAGCGGCACCAAAATTTGATACGCTCGAATTAGACCTCCCTAAAGAAGTATAAACGATCGTTGTCAAATAAAGAACCCAACTTGTAGGTTGGGGTCGATCCCACGAGGAATATGATTCATACTTAAACTTAACTCACTATTATATCCGTTTATTCAAACTACTTCCAAGACAAGTAAAATAAAGGGGGGTTTTTGTAAGCAAGTAACAGAATGTTGATTAAGTGACAAGTAAACAAGATTCAAAATTCGAGTTATCAATATGAGAAAGAAGCTTGGGTGTACGTGTTCCTCACAAGCTCTTAACACAATAATCCTAATAATAGTAATCATTTCCTAGTGTTTTACATAAAAAGTTGATAAGTTAGGTATCCCTAAGTGATTGGTCCTCCAAATAAGAAATTTCACTACGCACCTTGGTCCGGCTAAGAGTGTATGCTTTACTAACCCTTATCTTTACCTCGGATTAGACATCACATCAATGTATGGCTTAGTTTTCACCTCGCACCAATTGACATTAGACTATTAGATAGCATCCACTAAATCTCTGTTGTTAATTCTTTTCTCATTAACTACCTCCTTGGTCCGACAAGTAGAAATAAGGCGAGTTCTAACGTTGCGCACCGTTAAAAAGACTTCTACGCGAAAGAATTACCAATACATGCATAAACACTATTCAAGAATTACTTAATTATTATTCATACTTTGTTAATTGCTCATGGTTCCCACAACTCTAGTTGTGGATTTAGCTAGTAATACTTGAAAGAACACAATTCATAATTGGGTAAAGAAAATTCATGACCTTACAATTAGAGTAGAAGAAACCCGAAATCTCCAATTGAATTGCAAAGTCAAAATCTTGTAAAACGAAATTAGGAAATCAAATGCTAAAGTTGCAAGTTAATTTCACAAAATACCAAGAACTAAAAGTAAACTATATTGTCCAACCCCCAAAAGTGAGGTTTACATACCCTATTTATAGAAAAACATGTCCTAAATAAAAAAAAACGAAATAAGGAAATAAACTTCTGGGACGCGGCTTCATTCGACGACTTCGACCTACGGACCATGGGTCAACCTACGGTCCGTAGGTTCCTTCCGTAGCTCCATACTTAGATGTTTTTTCATCAGGTACTTGAACTTCAACTCCCAGAATCAATTGACGGATGTGCAGGATGGCCCGTAGGTCGACCTACGGTCTGTCAGTTGCATCCGTGGTTCCACACTTGGTCAGACTTCCTGATGCTCCATCTACGCCACCCATCGACGGATCGTCGAAGGACCTATGGTCCGTAGGTTACTTTCGTGGGTGGCTCCTTTTGCAGATTTTCAGCTGTCATCTCACTCTACCACGTCCAAGCCTATTTTCTACAAATATTACACAAAAACATTAATTCTAACACAATATAGCTCTAGACACATACAACTTCTAAGTTAAATGTATCAAAAATACCGTAACTCACGGTATATCACCTGGTGACCTCAAGACCTAATTTTGAACTTTATTTTATGAGATTTTTTCATTTTTAGTTTTAAATTTAGCCAAAGTTTGACTCGTTTCACCTACAAATTATAAAATATCATTTATAAGATAAAATTATGTAATTGTGTTAAAACAAGGACTATAAAGTAAGAAATTACTCAAAAAAATCTTCAAATATTAGTGAAATACGGCTAAAAAGAGTGTAAATTCACCCAAATTATAAATATTTGCCTAAGCTATAATATCTAGCATGTTCTTGAAGAGGACTATAAGTGATTCAATCATGAATTTGTAACAAGTTGGCTAAAAAATGAATCGAATAAGAAATTTTTGATCTTGTTATTGTCAATTAAACTAGACAACCAGTGAGCCTCTGATACAATATTATTTGCAAAAGGTTTGACATCATAATTTCGTATTTCACATTGATCTTTATGGGAAGGGGATGCTACTTTCTAATCGCATAGACATGCTTGTATAACAAGATATTTCACATGTTTCCTTTTGCTTAGAATGATATCATCTTACAAACATTCAATTTCCAAATTCAGAAAATATGTTAACCTACCAATGTCCTTCAATTCGAAAATTACATTAGGAAGATTCTTGAGCTATTCAATTCCGTTCTTGTCATGTAAATTATAATCATATCATTCACATAAATTAGTAAAATTGTCATATCAGTGTTGAAGCATCAAATGAATAATGATAAGAAACCTGCGGAAATAGCCAAAATTAATTTTGATAATCTTGCTTGAGAGAGTAAAGTGACTTTTAAAGAAGTCACAACATGTCAAGTTGGGCTTGGTTGTATCCCGTAGGAGTATTCGTGTATATAACCTCACCTAGTTCATCATGCGAAAATGCTTTTTCCCCATCCATTTAATGAAGTTGTCACCATTCTATAGATGCAATAATGAGCAATACACAAATTCTCATTATATTTGTAACATAGGTTGTCTCCTCATAGTCCAACTCATATTCTTATTTATATTCTCGAGCTACTAGTATGCCTCTCAAGTCTACCAAATGTCTTTAACACCAAATAAGTAATAAACTAACTAATAGTGTAACACCTCATATTGTGAACAAATGAATACACAACACTTTACATAGAAAAATAAGTCCAAACCAGATTTCCGCGGAGGAATTCTATGATCCGTGGATCATAATTCCACGACCCATACTTCAGACCCATGGAACTAGATAAAAAAAGTGAAAATTTTCCCAAGTTCTAAGACTCGACAGTAAGATTGTAGTTTGCAGTATGACCCCTACTTCAGACCCATAAAACTGGATCACAGGAGATAAAAAATTCTTGAGTTCGAGTAAGGCATTCTAAGCATTTTTTTATGGTTGTACGGACCATGAAATGTCCTCATGGACTCAAACTTGAAAGAATACAAGAATCCTCAGATTCACGAGTAACTTTCACGATGTGTGGTATCAAGTTTTGGTTGTAGAGTGATTCGTGGATTGTTGTTTTTAGTAAATTAAAAGGGTTATCTCTAGGAGATTTTTTGTATTTTCCTTATCTTTCTAAGTCCAAATTATGATGTTTAAGCACCAAATAGGAGAGTATATTAGATTACACACCCAATTTTCTCTTATTCTATGCTCTCGATTTCTTAAACTCAGAACAAACATAAAGAAAGGCTAAATCTAGGATTTTAAGTTCTTCAATGTAAGTTCCCCTCCATAACTCTTGTTCTGTTAGGTATGTAAGATTTCAATGAGAATATCCTTTTGTGACATCTTGCAAATTATAATCTATGGTGTTACGACCCAACTCCACCGGGTTGTGCACACACCCTATTCTAACACCTACATAAGATAATCTTTATCACCCAAATTGAAAACGAGCATTGTGAAAATTATTAAAACATAAGAAAGATCTTTAATAATTGAAATAGTTGTCAAAACTCAAAATTAAGGATCATATTTTTACAATTGACCAAACAACCCTTCCAAGAAACTAGCCTAAACATCTACAAGAGCTACTAATGATATACAAGACATAAAAGAAAAATATGACACAGCTCCCACCATAAGAAAAAAAGAGTAGAAACTGTCAGAGATCATCATCATCTTGTTATCAAAAGAATTAAAACAATTTATCTCAAAATGAATATACATTAATGTTGCCTTACCGTTGCCTAACGTATAGCTGTTACTAAGTTTGTCAAATATGACCGTTACTTCTGCAATCAATTTCCACTTCAATTCTTTTTGTGATAACTTTGCATCCGTTGGTAGCTTCTTCTCTATTATATATATATATTGGTCATATAGTGGCTTTATAGAAGACACATGAGAAAATCATTTCTTCATCTCCTCTTCCTTCTATTGCTGGGTTTTATTATTCTAAAAACTTTGTTGTTCCTGCTCCTAGTTTATACTAGAAGAGCTTGTTGAATCCTGGGGGATACACCTCGGTGAAATATCCTTAAGGACAGTGACTTACACGCCTCAAGCTTTCGAGAATATCCTAGTGTTTCCGTGATTGTACAACAAGATTTACAACACATCTTTCCCTACGAAACATCACAAAATCCTACAACAAACTATGTCAAGTGACATAGCAAGAGTAGCATCAGTACAAACAACAAGTAGTAGTAGGAATCATTAATCGACCTGAACACACCATATAATGTCATGCAAAATAACCAAAGAAATTCACATCTTGAATATAGAATTTGAGTAATGACCCATCCTTTCACTACCCTTACAACAAGAATTATTACCTTGACCTTCGATCCACCCCATCACCTTCCGCTGCCAACTCCACTCACATTAGATCATAGCCTAACCTTTTTATCACATAGTAATTTCCTTGAAGACCAAACTACTGATTTGCCAATCCCTACGTCGCGCACTCCCTCTATATAACATGTTAACATGTAGCCCCAAATAATAGAATAGGTATACACAGTTCTTCCCACAGTAATAACATGGCCCACACTCCCAAGCATTCTCAATCATCATCTACATGTAACATGCCATTATGAATAATATTGTAACACACTGAAGAACCAACCCAACATCTTAACACCAACTTGATCTCTCAAGGAACAATATTGTAACACATTGAAAATTTCTAAGCTAAGACCCGGATCATTCTTCATTTACGTACTAGGTCATATTGAGTTATTCTTAAATCATGCTTAGGTATTAATTTCAATTATTTTTTAGTGTGGGAATAGATTAGGACATGAAAATATGGTCACAAGAATCCCTAGCACAAAGTTAAGTTGAAAGCTTACTCACCGATTAAATTTTAATATAAGATTCTACTTATGTCAACTTCAAAAAATAATATCTCTACAAATATAATTAACTAGGTGTCTCATACATATTAGATTAAAGGTCTACGAGTCATCTTTCTAACCCCAATAAGTTTGCTTCATTTCAAGTTCAAAGTAAAAAGCTATGACCGTTTTACCAGAATACCACAACAGAGTTTTTTGAGTCACTGATAATGCTCAAATGTACTCTTCAAAACCAATTAATAGAGACAACGATCATCATCAATAAAAATACTGAACTAAGAGTCGGGGTCGAATCCCACAGAGAATGGTATATCATAGAGAATTCTACCAAGAAATTTGGATTGTAAAATCATTCATTTGTAGTAGTAAAAGCAAGTGGGTGGATGATTCCACCAATTTAATAAAAGGATTTGGCTATCAATGATCACAATTAAACTAAATTTTTGGAAAATTCAAGAAGTAACAAGCAATCTAGGGGTGCGGGGATTGGAAATCGATGTCACATAGGGGTAACTGTGTTGCTCTATAGTGATGTACATTCATTAAATAGGCTAGGTCATATTCAATGACGCTAATATTCTTTCGATCTCATTGCATCCTTGTATAGATTCTTATTGTGGTCTCATCTGTTAGCTATACTAAACAATCCAATACCTTACTATATTCCCTCTTTCGATGCATAAATAGGACAAATAGATCCAACCCATAACCTATATTTTTAAGAAAGTTACAGACATCAAACCTAAATTGCTAGTATCAGGCTAATTACCAACTCCAATCAATCTCTTACGAACATCGAATGGAGATCGTAAGTAGTAATTAGGTTTTCAACCTTAACCCATAAATTAACCCAATGCTAATTATCCCAAATTCATGTATGAACAACAACAAAATAGAGGAACACAATATCCGCTACATTTAATAAACACCCAACCCCATAATTGAACCCCTAGATCTTGAGGTTTTATACACCTATAAAAAAAAGAAATTATACCTTTCATGAAAGTAGCCATTGGTAACATAAAATTAAGCAATTACAAGCAAACCCACTTTGAATTCAACTTCAATTTTTCAATTTCAAAATTAATGTTGAAAATCCCAAAAACTAGAAAGTGTTCTTCACAAGGTAAAGTGTTTTTCTGTCTTCACTTGTTCATACACCAAAACTATTTCCACTCACGTGAACTCTCTCCTTTGTGCTATTTATAATTTCCCAAAATTTGGCCCAAAACTCAATACGCTACCCATTAGGCGACATTAGTCAGGCTCACCAATCACAATGGACGGATCACCGATTGCTCTCCAGCTCACCTTTTCTTGCTCTAGGCTTCAGGTATTTGAACCTCAGTCGGCGAGCTCGTTCGAGTCTGCCTTTCACATTTGACGTATCACCGAGTACCACCTTAATTCGCCTTTCGAGACTTTAATTTTTCTCCTTTTACTGCTGCCTTCGGTGATGGTCAACATGTTCGCCCTCTCTCATTCGGCGAGTCACCTTTCCATTTGCAGTTCGCCGACCTTCCTTAATAAATATAAGTGTTTTGCACTGTCAATTTGGGGCGAGGTCATGCTCACTAGGCGATCCACATTTCTTGTTTGGCGATCATCAGTGTATAGTTTATTCTTCTTTTAAATTTGTCGTCATTCTTTCAAACATTCATACTTTCCTTGTCCTTTAGCCTTCATAGTTGCAACTGATAAAAATATCATTAGAATAGGACATAATTACGCATTGATGACACTAATTGTTGAGCTTAATATGCCTTAAATGAGTGAAAATCTACCACTCATCAACGCCCCTTACCTAAAAATTTTCTTTTCCTCAAGTAAATCAAGAACACAATTAGCTCAATAAGGGTGTCTACAACAATATTCAATGAGAGCTTAACATGCAAGTGTCATTACAAGACTACTCTCAACAACATGCTACACTCAATTATGATAAAAAATCTTCAAATGATGACTAGCTGGTTTCAACACAAGCTCAAGCTCACTGTAGTTTCTTTTTCTAATGCAAGACCATGTTTCAACAAATGCATTCAAGATCCCTCATATCAAGAACAATTCCATGTTATCACAAATAAAATCAACAAAGAAATAAGGAATTAATACAACTCTCACCCTCTCAAAAGATAAATACATGAAAGCTTCATCCCATAGGTTTGTCCATATTTTTCAATCATCACACAACCTAGTTCATGCAAGATCTAAAGGGTCTTTTAGGCTTGTAATGGCGCTGAGGGTTAAGGTATTGTTAATTTGGCTCAGCGACTTCGCCTTCTCAAAGCATTGTAGCAATCATCTTCACCTCTTCTCAAGTTCTTTTCATTCCTTTTTATTTGAGAACTCAAATTTTGATTTGTCAATCATTTTATTTTGAATCCCCCTTTTTATTTCATCAACTTTTCTTCTTCATTTCGACTTTCAAAAATTTTCATCACAATGTTTCTCTTTTTTATAAGGAGGGGTTCCTTCTTTTTGTAACAAACATCAAAGTTGAGTCTCATTTCATCTTTCTTTGCCCTTTACTTGACTTTCATTCCTCCTTCATTTCCACACCCTCCAACATAGGCTTTTGGCCTAAGTTGGCTATTCAAACATAACAATGCTTTATTTTTAGGTGAGAAGGTGGGGATAATTTGGCTCAAGAGGTTTTAGTTTGGTTTTGTCAATAATTGATTTAGGCTCAAATGGAGTCAAATGAATGCACACCCTCACAAGGTAGTCACAAAGGAGATGGGAATTTGGGTTCCCTCTTAGAATTGTTGCCCAAGATCACGCCTTACATTTACCAAGGTTTAGACAATTAGACTAACAAGGGAAATTCTAGGATTCCACACACATGATTTCAAGTGAGACCTCATTACACAAGACACTTCAAAATACATTCATTAAGCACAATCCGAAAAGATCAAAAACATGTGTGTGATGTTCATTGCAAGACTCACATCAAAACACAACTATTCAAGAAAATATTCAAAGAGATCTCTCAAAAGTGCAACCACATAAACTTCATTCTTGCAACACCAAGACCATACATCATGCTTATCATGAGTACTATTCAAGACATCGATATTGAATAGAATCGATTCTTGAATTATTATCAATGAAAACTCAAGAATTTCATGATTTTCAAAATCACGGGGTAGTTACAAAATTGAGAGAAAACAAAAGAGGCAATAAGAGATAAATTAAACCAATTGAAACACTCTAATATAAACAAAAGTAGCATACTACAATTATACAAAACTTAAAAATAACCAAATACAAAGCAAAAGGGGAATGTTGGCTCAAATGTCCTTACCCCACAAAAATAAATGTACAGTGTCCTCAATGCAAAAGTAATATGTACTGGAAGAAGAGTATAAAATGTCCCCGGGAAGAAGAGTATAAAATGTCCCCCTGACAGGCTAAGCCTGTGGAGTGCTATCGACTGGAGGATTCTCTGGAGGAAGAGAATCATTCGGGGCATCAATGCCCGACAATAGTATCACGGTTGGAAGCAATGTGGCATCAGCTAGGGCATCAGTTCCAGACACATAAATGGGAGGAATGGTGGAGTCTGAAGAGACTCAACTAGTGCCGACTGCGGAGGTCTCCCGAAGGGATCTCTCCAAGGTAGCTTGGACAATCATCTCCTCAGTGTCCTACAACTTTGTGAGCATCTTAGTGGCAATGTGCTTTCGTGGTTTCTTACCCACACTCGTTGGAGAATGCAAAGTGGCTTGTTATGGATGAAGAGCCTCAGATGGCTCATTAATGTGTCACCTCTATGCCTTTTAGGAGGAGGGGGAGGAGGAGAGGTGTTCCTAACTGAATCTGTGTTTGAAGAAACTATATGCTTGCCCTTTTTCTTAGCCATAACCTGTAGTGCACAAGCATTCAAACATAGAATCGGTGCAGGTTAGTTGAAATCAAACTTAATTTAAACACTGTTCAAAAATATCCCGAGGCTTTACTAATGAGAAGGCGGATCACCTAACAGGATGGACGAGCTTTAGTGAGCTCGCCGAATTGAACAGAAGCAGTTATCAAAGAATTCAGGCACAATGGGCGGAGTCATATCCAACTCAACGATTTGCTAAGTTGGTTTTGGTAAGCTAAGACAATTCCATCAAAACTGATAGTGTAAATTTAAAAGAAACTAGCATCAAGGGCGATGTACACTCCCACTTTGGGGATTCGCCAAGTGGGTTCGGCGAACTAAGACAAGCTCTCCGAATGGGACAGTACCCAAGGTCACATATTCACTCAAAAAGATGAGCTGGGGCTTACTCAACGATTTTCCCAACCTCCTTGGTGAACTAAGACAAGCTCGCGGAATAGGAGGTGTCCAACCCAATTCCTAATTTTCACAGACAAACCCAACATATGCAATAAAATCAAGTTTCCTAACATCATTACAATCCACCCAAATGGTTATCTACCATGGGTACTCAGACTTTCCTTTGATATCGCAAAGTATGGGTCAAATTGATGATTTACCCTTAAAAAGTCATCACTCTATCTATGATTGGACTAAATCATACAATCGGGACAACACTGGATTACTCAGACTTCACCCATATCAAATTCAACCAAAACCCACTAATTTTAAGGGTTCTATTTCAACATTTAACCAACACAATCAAGTTTAGCAATTTCTAGGAAAAATACAAGAAATCAATTCATGGGAACAGGTCAATGTGATCATTATAGTACTACTCATTGAAATCAAACAATCAAATGCATTACATGGCCTATAGCCCATACATAAAACATAATTTTAAAGCTTATAATACAAAATGGAAATTGAAAACCAACCTCAAAAGGAAGCAAAACTTGAAAACAAGGGAGAGTAGGGCTGGGTCAACTGATCTAGCGAGAATATGCATTCCACGCACTCATAAATCACACACTAAAGATGCTCACACACTAAAAGAAGGTATTGCAAGCAAAAGGGAAGAAAAGGTCTCAAAAATTTCAGAGGGTTTTCTTTTTGAATTTGAAAAGACCCTTGGCCTTTATATACTAGGCACACTCAGCGGTCACGACTAACGTTGCAGAGTATGTTCGTCGGATCACCAACTGGAGCCGAAGCTCACCAAAAATTCCTCAACGAACACCAAACCTAAAGGTTGATTTGGCGGACCCGATGGAGTCCGCATACTGTACTTTGGCGGATTCCCTTTTGGAGCTCAGATCACTAAAACAGACAATATACTTTTCCACATTTTCTAGCTCAGAAGGCGGACAAGAATTAGTCCGCACAATGCCTTCGGTGTATCTCTGTGATGGGTTCGGGCATCGCCTAATGTTCTCTTTTCAACATTTTGAATTCTTTCAACCTGCACTCACAACACACATTATTGAAACCAATAAAACAAAAGTAAAGACTTGGGTTGCCTCCCAAGAAGTGTCTAATTTAACATTGTGGCACGACATAGTTCTCATTTCCTCAACATTTATTTTTGGGATTTAGGAAGGTGTCACACAAAAATGTTTCCTTTTGTCTGGGATTGAGATTAGTGGATCTCTAGCACAATTGGATCTCCAGCTGCTTGATAGATACCAAATGAGATGTTACCGATTGAGATAAAGTGAATACGTCATTTTAAAATTCCTTCAACACGTTGTTTGACCCTTCAACATTGTTGAAGATCCATGTGAGCATTTCCTCGATTTGGTTTCCTTCTGGCCCAGCTGGATCCTTTGGTCGTTGACGATCATGGGGAGGAACATATCTTTCTTTGTCAACCTCCCTATCTCTCAAATTTTAACCTCACCAATATTTCCAACCATTACCTCTATTCTTGTTCCAACCTTGGATCCCACCTTGTCATTGGTAATTTTAGTGGGAACCCCCATTTGGTTTCCCAAATATTGAACTTCTTCATTGTACAAGACCTGAAACTTGGCCTCATTTGGGCACTGTCCACTATTAGTTCCAACCGCATTCACCGATTTAAGTCTACCTCCCATGACATGTTTAGATAATAAATCGAGTTGAGTAATCATTTTAGCCATGTTTTCATCTCGTTTATTTTCCTTCTTAATTTGTTTTTTGCTCAAGGTCAGTTGTAGAGTAGACACTTCGTCTTCTCTAGTATGCTATGCTTGTTTAACTTTGGTCATATCATCTAGTAACAAAATTTCCACGTCATACAATTTTCTTATTAATTCTCCTTGGACTAACTGATCAACCACACCTTTATTGACTGAATCAAGGCTACAATAGAAGTATTGCAACAACAAATTATCTGAAACACCATACCTTGGACATTGCAAAAGTAGTTTCTTAAACCGCGACTAGGTCTCATGTAGAGGTTCACCTCCAATGCGCTTGAAATTTTGGATTTGGGTTCTATGTTTCTTCATTCAACTCCTCCCAAGAAGTATAGAGTCATTTGGCAATTCTATAAACCATCTTGTAGCTTCACCCGTCAAACAGAACAGGAATAACCTCAAGCTCACATACTCTTGTGAGATATTTTTGAACATTCATAGTGCACACACCTCCACAAAATTCCGCTGGTGTTCATGGAAATCTTCATGAGCTAAACCTACAAATATTCCTTTTAGTTGGAGCAATTGTAGCACTATTACGATTACATGAAACACAGCCCTCCCGGCTGTGGGAGGTATCCAGATGGCTCCCATGGTTTGAACAATATTCACATGCATATCATTCAAATCACCCATGTTATCGTTTTGACTGTAGTGACTATCATTTTCACTACCATGGTCACTCATTATATTAGACCTGCATATCAGCCAACAAAAACACAAAACAACAATCAACTACAACAAAATAAATTTACAAACTAAATTCTCAAATAAAATTCTCAACTACCATTCTCCGGCAGCGGCACCAAATTTGATAACACTCAAATGTACTCTTCAAAACCAATTTAAAGAGACAGTGGTCATCATCAATAAAAATACTCAACTAAGAGTTGGGGTCGAATCCCACATAGAATGGTATATCATAGAGAATTCTATCAAGAAATTTGGATTGTAAAATCATTCATTTGTAGTAGTAAAATCAAGTGGGTGGATGATTCTACCAATTTGATAAAAGGATTTGGTTATCAATGGTCACAATTTAACTAAAATTTTAGAAAATTCAAGAAGTAGCAAGAAATCTAGGGGTGCGGGGATTGAAAATCAATGTCACGTAGGGGTAATTATGTTGTTCTATAGTGATGTACATTTATGAATAGGCTAGGTTATCTTCAATGATACTAATCTTCTTTTAGGTGTCATAACATCCTTGCATAGAATCTCCTTTTGGTCTCATCTATATGCTGTACTAAACAACCCAATACCTTACTCTATTCTCTGTTTTGATGCAGAAATAGGTCAAATAGATCTGATCAATAACCTCTATTTTCTAGAAAGTTACAGACATCAAACCTAAATTGCCAGTATCAGACTAATTACCCACTCCAATCAATCTCTTTGAAGAATCGACCGGAGATCGAAAGTAGGAATTAAGTTTCCAACCTTAACTCATAAATTAACGCCATGCTAATTAGCCCCAATTCATGTATGAATAACATCAAACCAATTCATAACACAATACAAACTACATAAAATCAACACCCGACCCCATAATTGCACCCCTAGATCTTGGGGTATTAGCCACCCATCACTAAAAGCAAAAGATATTACACCTTTTATGAAAGCAGCCATGGGTAACATGAAATTAAGCAATTACAAGCAAATCCACTTTGAATTCAACTTAAATTTGTCAATATCAAGAACAAAGTTTAAAACCCCAAAAACTAGAAAGTGTTCTTCACAAGGTAAAGTGATTTTTTCTCGTCACTTCTTCATACACCAAAAACTATTGCCACTCACGTGAAATCTTTCCTTTGAGCTATTTATAATTTCCCAAAATTTGGCCCAAAATTCAATACACTATCCATAAGGTGACATTAGTCGGGATCGCCAATCACAATGGGTGGATCACCGATTGTTCTCTAGCTCGCCTTTTCTTGCTCTAGGCTTCAAGTGTTTGAACCTCAGTCGGTAAGCTCGTTCGAGTCTACCTTTCACATTCACCGTATCACCGAGTACTAACTTTGTTGCCTTCGAGGCTTCAATTTTTCTCCTTGTATTGTTGCCTTCGGTGATGGTCAACATGTTCCCCCTTTCTCATTTGGTGAGTAGCCATTTTGTTTGGAGTTTGCCGACCTGCCTCAATAAATATAAGTCTTGTGCACTATCAATTTGGGGTGAGGTCATGCTCACTAGAAGATATGCCTTTCTTGGTTGACGATTATCAGTGTATAGTTTACACTATTTTTTTACATTTTGGCCATTCTTTCGAACATTCATACTTGCCTTATCCTTTAGCCTTCATAGCTGCAAATCATCAAAATATCATTAGAATAGGACATAATTAGGCATTGATGATACTAATTATTGATCTAAATAGGCCTCAAATGAGTGCAAATCTACAACTCCTCAGTCATTGAACTACGAAACCCTTTTACATGTCATATATTGAACAACGACCCATACTGTTAACTCATGGAAAAAGTTTGAGGTTTTAATTCCTACAGACTCATCCACGGGCCATAGTTTGGGCCCATAGAATGAACTTTTAATCATTAAATCTTCAATATGAATTCCACGGATGTGATTTACGGTCCGTAAATAAAACCACGAACCGTAGATGGCCCCGTGGAAAATTCTTGACAAATTTTTAAGTGGGTTTTGTTTTGTCTTTTCCCACTTATCCTAAGCCCAAGCCATTACATTTTAACTTCAATCAGGGGAATATATTCCACCAAGTACTCAATTTTTTTTATTTCTATACTCTCAACTCCCCAACTCAAAAATAAAATCGCAAGGAAGACACAAGCTAGGGTTTCAATGCTTCCAAAAAAGTTCTTCTACAATCATCATCAAGAACCTTGTTCTTCCAAGTATGTAAGGTTATTCATAGTGTTGGACTAATTCGTCTTCACCCCTTGCATCTAAATTCATTCAATAAGAGTTAAATCCATGAAATTCTAAATTCAAATTGTATTCTTATTTTAAGTTCTGATTTTTTAATTATGAGATTATGACATTTTATGCATTGAGATTATTGGGTTGTTGTTGATGCTTTTATTTCACATGAATTCTAGTAGATGATATTTTGTTGAAAGTCTTTGTGCATTTATTTTTATGCATTGATTTTAGAATTTTAAAATGAGTTCAAGAGTATTTTAAAGTATCTTTTTAGAAGAGTTTAAGGGAACACAAATGGTTCCAAAAGTACTATTTCAAATGGAGAAAAGAACTACGATTTATGATTAGTATGACAATCGAGTATTCCATCAATATTTAAGTAGTATGGAATATATATATATATATGCCATCATTTATGAAGTATGACTTTCTGAGTCATCAATGATCCGATCATAATATGATTTCAGATATAGTTTCATGATTACAACCTAAATACAAGTTATTTCAAGAGTTTTAAGGGAGATTTAACGGTTCCGAATGTGGCATTTTACATAAAAAAGAGAGCACTATTTTTATAAAAGTATTAAGAATGTTCACAATATTATAGACAAATTTAGTATAAATCAGTTACCTCTTAAAGAGGCCCTTTTGTGAACTTATCTCAAGCAGAGAGTACTTTTACTTGAGAATTGAGTTTATATATATATATATATATATATATATATATATATATAATGATTAGTATTGAGCACATGGAAGAGTTCAGACAACTCATATTTCCTATAAACTATGTAGCCAGCGTGGGTTAGGAACACACTAACTTCCAGGCAACTCCTCACTGCCATTGAGCAAACCTTTATAGTGGATCCATGAGTTGAGTTTTTTCTATACCCCGATAAAGTATAGGAAAGTTCTGGCAGTGTGGGCGAGATGTTGTATCATCACGATGCTCAAAGTGATGGTTGTCGGTTAGAAAAACTCAACAGTAAAGTAAGGTAAAGTATAGTTTTATATGTATATTTCAGTTAAATATTTTCTATCATTACATCCTTTTAGTAAGAACTTAAATTCTTTTTTGTCATGATTTATACTATATTTCAGTTGAGTTACTTTCAGACTTTCAATTCAATTATTTGTTATTCAGCTATATTACATACTCGTACATCCAATGTACTGATGTTATTCGACCTGTATTTTTTATGATGCAGATTCAGGAACTTAGGATGCTAAAAAAAGTCCCATTGAGATCACTCCATCTGTTCGTCAGCTTTTAAGTGAGACCTCTTTGCATTCGGAGGACTCCAATTTTTATGAGTTGTTAGCTGTAGCATTTTGAGGTGTTGTGGGTCCTGTCTGACACTCATTTTTATATGGTAGAGGCTTCATAGATAGACTGTATTGGAGAGTCTTTCAGTTTTAGATATTTTATATAAAACTTGTGTTTCATACTCAGTATATTTAGACAGTTTGAGATTCAATAAACTGTTGATAAACATTTCTTTCAGTTTGATACTTGTTTATGCTTTAGTTAGTCTTTCATTTGTAGTCAGCCAAGATGAGAGTTTGCTTGGGAACTAACAATGGTTCTTGAGTGCTGGCCACGTCTAGGGTGCATGCTCGGGTCATAACAAACTAGGTATCAGAGTACAGATTTCAAGTGACCTAGGGTGTCTATGAAGTCCTGTAAGTAGGATCTTATTTATGGTTGTGAGGGCCCCACTTCTATAAATGAAGAACTACAAATATTTAAGAAAAAAATCCGTTCTTTCATACTCTAGATCGTGCAATAAAACTATATAATAAGAAACTTATTCGAACTTATGCATTTCTCAAATCCATTTGACTACATACTCCTCATACTCAAGATGGTTGAAATAACAAAGTTTAGATCCTTATCGATGAGTTACTCTCAAATAAAGTCTTCAGACAATAAAGAGACTGCAGAAGGACTTGAGAGAAGCCCATTAGCGTGCTTAAGTGTATTGATTCAAATGAATCATGCGTTCGAGCTAAAAGCAAGATATGCTCTTAGATTCTCTTCTCTAAACCTTATTTCAGGTGATGCCATTTATATGGAAGTATGCTTTAGAATGCATGAGTAGTATTGTCACCTGAAAGATTGTGTGATTTGCGATATTATGAGCCAGTAGTAGAAGAAGTGCCCAGAGTTAGATGTATGCATTTAGAAGTGTAATAATAAGAAATGAGGATAGTTATTGAGTAAAGTGTGTAGTTATAGTCATGTAACCACTAAGTCATTAATGAGGTATTTTCCCCTGATGTGTAGGCTAAGAAGTAATAATTTTATGAATTTCATGATAGAAGGTAGAAGAATAGTTACTAGTTAGAATGAATTAGAGTATAATTTAACTAGAAATGAGTTTAAGATGATATGTTGTCATGGTAGTGAAGACCAAGTATATGTGTAGAAAAGAAGAGCAAAGTATTCATGAGGTGATAGATCTAACCTAGGCCTATGATTTTCAAATGGAGAGGATCATGAAATTTTAGAGGGTTATAGACTTATTAGGAAATGACATATAGTGAATGGGTAAATAGTACTTAACTTGTGATGGTAAATTGTAAGTATGTTGTCACGACCCAGAGTACACCCTAGACTTACATGACATATAAGACCCCAAGATCCCCTACACAGGCCACTTGATATACGTACAACACAATATAAGCAGAGAATCTCATATAATGAAAATGTTTGACATAAAAGTGGAAGTCTACACATAGTCTTGACAAGCCAATCTACTATATCAAAATAAGTGGTCGGGATGCAACCCCTACACGACGTACAACATCCAAAAACTAAAACATAAGAAAATAATTTAAAGGTGACATGGTCCTCGGAACATGAGTACTCACCAAGTCTTCAACGATCAGGAACTCGATCACTAGCCATGAGCGGGAGAAGGTTAAGCGTTGGACCCTATATTTATGGACTATGTAGGTACAAGTATGAATTAGTACATGGAATCTACTAAGTATGAGGGATATGTATAAGAACGTAAAACATGATCATAAAGGTACATAAATAAAAACATGATATGCATGACCAAGCTAAAACGTAGTAAATTTTTTAAAGAAGAATGATAAATCATGGACGTGGTCAATGCATCTTAAGATCATAATGAAATCTTCATAAAACCTTTGAAGTAGCTTTAATTTTTTTTGTGGTATATTAGCTTTAAGTGTCAATAGACCATGAGATCTATAACATGAAATCGATGTAACTCCCACACCGAGAAGGGAGAATCTACTTGCCAAGGTAGAACTTTGTATCATATCATAAAGGCTATGTGGATCCACTAGCTAGGTCATTTAAGACAATCCTACGGGGAGCACGTAGTTTGGAACTAGATATTGGTTATAAAGACTACCCTATTTGAGCCTCCACCACAAAGTTCTCTCGGTGCTAAGTTAAATCCAAACAAAATAGTCATATTCATAAATATATCATCATACATGGAAAAGCACAATTAAGTTACTAATTCAAGCTTAAATTATCTTAGAGTAGCTCCTTAAATCATGAATCATGCACATGTGAGAAAACATTTCACCAACCATGATTCCTTAATATGTGAGAAAATCTTTCACAATTTCATTGATGCCCTTCTTAAAAGCAACCTTTAGATCATAGAATATCTTTTCATAAATCATCATTCATAAGTTCATAGCTTTCTTCACAAACTCATATCTTCATAAATTCATAGTCAAAATCATAAATAATGTATGAGTCCATATAAAATTAATTGGAAAACATGTAATTGAATCAAGTTATTTATAGAAAGACTAAAATAAAATAATTGAATCATAACAATGAAGACACATGGAGAATTAGATGAAACCCTAACTAATTTTGATGAAATTGAATTAAGAAAAGTTATATTGTCACGACCCAAGGATACCCCCTCGATGTAACAAGGCGTACAAGACCTCGAGAGGTCTCATACAAGCCCCTTAGCATATTATAACATAAAGCAATAGAAATGATGCGGAAATTTAAAACATTTTTCTATAATATCAAAGTATTTTACAAACGAGCGGAAGTCTATTACACTTTTGTCTCAAACCATCTAGTACATGACAAATCTTTGGGATGCAGCCCATACAATAGTTCTAACATAAAAATGAACGACATAAAGGAAAGGTGATCAAATCCTCGATGTTATGAGGACTCACCAAGTCTTCACTCCTTTCTCTACTAGGAACCTAGCCACGGGGATGGAACTCAATACCACTGGACCCTACATTGGATAAGAATGTAGGCAAAAGTATGCATTAGTACAAAATGTACTAAATATGATAGCTAGCATAATCATCAACATAGACATAATATAAGCATTAGTCAACATAAGGTATAATCCATAAACATAAGAGATACAACATATTCATAAGCATAGTCACTACTTAGATCTTCATAACATAAGAGAAACACTTCATAAGTAAACTCAAAGCATACTTGTGCAAGGCATGGATAAGACCCCATAAATCTCATCCATGCTAAGTAAACCACTTTGGGCCATCATTCATGTTCATCATCTCTTATTCTCATTTTAGCTTATCTTTCATGGACAAGGGGAATCACCTCTAGTCATACATATCATGGAAGGCCTTTCAAGATACAATCCACACAATTCATTCTTCATGACATAATTCACACTGTTCTTGATTTTCTTTCCAAGACAAAGAGGATTCACCTCTATGCCCACTATGAAGGCTCATGGGTATTCACCTGTTGCCTTATTTAAGGAATCATAGGTATTCGCCTCCATGTTCATTTTAAGGAATCATAGGTATTCACCTCCATGTCCTAATATGGTATAATGTAGGTATTTGCCTCCACATCACTTTATAAGGATCATAGGTATTCGGCTCCATGTCCATCATGATATGATATAGGTATTCGCCTCCATATCTCTTTAAAGGCTAATGAGTATTCACCTCTTGCCTTGCTTTAGAAGTTATATATATATATATATATATATATATATATATATATATAAATATATATATAATAAGGGTAGTCACCTCACACTTCTCATTCATGACATGGGTAATCACCTTATGTTTAGCTATTTAGGAATAGGGGAAATCACCTCACATCCCTCTCATATGAAGGTCTTTGGGAAATCACCTCAAACCTCATCACATCTCATAGTCCTTGGACTTAGATTCATTTTAGGTGAGAAGGCCTTTCAACCTAGAATCATTCTATGTGAGAAAACCTTTCATATCATATCATATTCATGCATAGGTATGTATATGAGAATATCCTTTCAACAACACAACAGTAACATCATAATCATAGACACTTCACTCTCAAATTGTTATTAAAGCATATACATAGATTTCATAAAACATGCATAAATCTCATACTTTACCCTTTCAAGGTTCAAAACTCACTTTCAATCAACACATCTAGAATTCAATCATTATACATGGATATCATCATAACTCATGTGATTCTATCACTTCATACATTCAATCACTCATAAGGTAGATTAGGTGGGTAAGGTCCTTCCACAACAATTCTATTTAGTGGTCTACCATTATCATATAAGCTTCACCCTCAAAGCCTTGGCATTCATAATTCAACATATTAGCTTTATTATCAACCCCTAGCAATCAACATTCATGACTACAAGCCTTTATTCTCAAAGTAATACTCCTTACAGTCATCATATATACCTAGATCACAAGATGTTCTAATCACATGCTTCATTCTTTAGCAATTCTAATCATATATCATCATATAGAAATAAACTCAAGCATTACTAATCATGATTCAACATGTATACTTTAGCCTCATTCAATTCATATTTATATTCCCCAATCTCAAGCAATCTACAATACATATCATCAATCCTAGAAGATTATCTCTAAATCTTCAATTTCCCCTTTCAAAGCACAAACCCACTTACTTCAATTTCATCTTTCTAGACATGGGTTAGGCATGGAAACATGTAATTTCACCTTATAAACATGATTTACTACTAATTTGATCATAAACAATCATTATCCACTCAATTGGATTAACATACATCAATACCCACACTATTGGAAGGAATCCTAACTTGAATTGGGGATTTCATCTTCACAATTAGGGAAAACTAGGGAACTCCATGGATGGAAGAAGTCCATGGATGAAGATCTATCATACCTTAGTCCCAATTCCCTAAAAAACATGGATATTGGGTGCCTTGATCTTGACCTAGCTTCAAACTCTATCTTCTTGTTCAAGTTCTAGAGAGAGAAATGTTTATGAGGATGAACTTGGGGATTCTTTTGGGGGTTTTGGAAATAATGACTTAATTGGTGAGGTTAAAAGGTTAAAATAGCTTAAATAGGTGTACTAAGTCTAGGCAAAATTACCTCACTTAAATCTAACTTAATTTGGAATTTCCCAAAATAGACTTCACTAGGCAGCCTGGTGCCCAGGTCTCACGCCAGGCACCACGACCCGTCAAGGGTCTCACGGCCCTTCAAGGTGCCCGTGGTCCCTTGACCAGTAGCTAGGCCACCTTGGCTTGGCCTCCAAAAGTTGAAGGCATCACCACGAGCCTTCCACGGTTCGTGGTCTTCACCACTAGCCGTGAAGTGGCTCGTGAAGGTGAGCCCAACTTGAGGCAGCCTTGGTGAGCTACTGCTTCACCTCCACGGGGTGTGGTAGACACCACAAGCTTTCAAGGTAGTCGTGAAGATGGGCAGTGCCTTTGCAAGCCTTAGGCAGCCTTGGCCCTTTCCTTTTTCCCTTGGCTCTTGCCCCTTGGCTTGGCTTGTCACCCTCTTACTTAGCCCTAGATGGCCTACTAAACTACGGGGTGTTACATATATCCTTTCGGACTCAATTGGTAAATGAAACCCATTAATGAATTCTCACATACCTTGATGAAAAAATCCCCAGAGAAATGGAGAAAAAAAGAGAGTTGAAGCTTGAATCCTAGTTATCTCCCTTGAAGCTTGAGAGAATGAAGGGGATGAACTTGGATGAGATTTGGAAATTTTAGAGAATGAGAGGGTAAAAGGTGGAAATAAAAGAAGGATAGAAGAAGAGATATAAGAGAAGGAACAATTGACAACTAAAGGATGTATTAAATCCTAAAACCTCCAATTACAATCCCTAAACAAGCACCTAATCAAGATAGATAGATTGAAATAAAAAAAAGAAATCAAAAGAAACCTAAAGGTATATTAAACCTAAAGACCTCAATCTATTAATCCGAATCAAGCACTGAATCTCTTACGAAGACCTCAAGGAAATTGAATCTCCAAGCAGCCCCTGTTTCTAAACAAAGTTCAATAGAAGCTTCACCAAGCTCTCAAGTCTCTCAAAGGAGATCTAATTCATCAATCATACATATTCAAAATAGTCTACCTAAAAATAAGACCCAAACTAGCTATTTATAGTTTTAGGTTATTATTACATAAGAGGCCCAAAATAGGGAAAAAGGCGAGGTGGATCATGCTCGACTAAGGGACTCGGTGAGTCGCCGATCTAGTTGGCTAACTGGCTCTTCTCTATAGCTCCCTGGAACTTTTGGCGAGCTTGGAGCCCTCGTCTAAGCCATTTGGTGAGTCGCCGAAGTGACCTCTACCTCGCCGAATGTGGCAGTTTCTCTGTAGCTCCCTGGAACTTTAGGCGAGCTTGGAGACCTCGCCTAAGCCATTAGGCAAGTCGCCAAAGTTGCCTCCAGCTTGCCGACTGAGATAGCTTCTTCACTTTCTCTTCCTATCTTCGTTAGACCTCCCGTACTCCAAGCTATCATCCAAACATGGTATTGCTCAATTGGGAGCTCCTTCCATGCGCGTATGCTACTATTCAAGGCATGGAATCCCGTCTTTGTCATCAACTCAAGATCAAGAACCTCCATCTTTTTGAACAATCCTTCAATACTTTGAAGTTCTCAAACTTGGCTTTGAGTGAATGACCTTGAGGCAATATGAATTGCATCATTATTGAGGTTGTTGAAGCTTCTATTAAACTTTGTTTAGAAACTGAGGTTTCTTGGAGATTCAATTTCCTTGAGGTCTTCGTAAGATATTCGGTGCTTGATTCGGATTAATCGATTGAGGTCTTTAGGTTTAATATACCTTTAGGTTGCTTTTGATTTCCTTTTCTTGTGTCAATCTATTTATCTTGGTTAGGTGCTTGTTTAGGGATTGTAATTGGAGGTTATATGATTTAATACATCCTTTAGTTTCCTATTGTTTCTTCTCTTGTATCTCTTCTTCTATCCTTCTTTTATTTCCACTTTTTATCCATAATTCATGGTGAGAATTACATTATTTGGTATCAGAGATGAGCTTAGATTCGTTCTACGATTCTAGTTTTGGGTTTGCTACAAAAAGAATCAAAATGTTTTTCAAGAAAATCCCAAAAATATTTTGTTGATTTGAGTCTTGTTTGAAGTTTCTAAGGCTAGATTAGTGTTCCTAGCCTTACTTGAGTCTAAATCTGAGATTTAACATTTATTTCAGTAGGATTGAAGAATCCACCATTGTTGATTGAAGAAGCTTGAAGAACATCAAGTGGGTTTTCAGATCTAGGTGAAATTGGAGGCTCTTCGGTGTTGAGGTTTGATCTCTATATCCTTAGGAATTCATATCTGAAATTTGGGTGAAAATGGAGTAGAAATCCATTGGGTTTGAAAATTGGGTGTTCTTTCTGTTCATGGTGTTCTTCATGACTTGAAGAAAAAAGGAAATGGGTTTCAAAATTTGATTAGTTTGGCCTTGAATTGAAAGGTAAAAAGAATTCGTGTTTGTTTCCTACATCAAGGGGAGCCTATATCTCATATTTCATTAAATTCCGAGCTAAAATTATTGAGGGTTTTATTTTGGGTCTTTACATTGTTCATAGTGTTCTTGGGGATCTTCAAATCTTCAAGGAGGATAATCATCAAAATGAGGTGTTTGATCAAAAAGGAAGGTGAAAGGAAAGAGTACTTGTGTTGGTTCAAATGGGAATTTACCAAAAGGGGCAAGTACTAGGTCAAGGAAGTACAAGGGGACCACAAGGAGTGAAAAAATCGGAGGTTGCAAGTGTGCTGGAAAGTCAATTGGGCAAGCTAAGTCGTGCTTACAAAACTGATTCAGCGACTCGCCAAATCAAATTGAGTCTCTATTTAAATCAGTGAGCGGAAGGTCACTTCGGCGACTCACCAAACTGATTTGGCGAGCTACAGGGAGTAAGTTGGCGATGTGAATTTCATTTTTGGCGAAAAAAAGTTTAAGTTTGGACACCCGAGCTTCATTTTATAACCAATCTCACGTTCTAACTTCCTAGTCTCATTTTTCCTTGATTCCTACTCACTTCTTTGATTCTAAAAACTAATTTCCAACTAGTAAATGTCCTTACTTAGTTGTTGATTAGTCTTGTGTCCGTTTTCTTTCTTGTGCTTTCTTTGTGTGCTTTTTAGTTTTTACTTCGTAGTTAAATTTTTTATTCAAGTCTTTTTGTTTTAATCGAGTGGTCCGTCCTTCTTGAAACAAGAATCTATTCCGACCAAGAGCTTAATTGACACTTGTGTACCACCAGATTGAAACAAGGTTCAATATTAGTCAAGCCAATTTGTGAGGTATTCAAAGGTGAGAAAATGCGAGTGTTGGTGAGGAGTTTTTACTACTAACCTTGTTTGCTCATTTTGTAGGTACAAAGGAGTTATAAGGAAACATGTCATCAATAGCCTCGGACCCATGTGACTATGATATGGGAGACTATCATTGTAGTGGTGGAGGCTATAAATGTGAGGATGATGGTGATTATGGAGGCTATGATGATATCCATGATCAAGAGCCGAATGGGAATGAGAGCTACTATTCCGGAGGAGAATATGAGGAAGATGGTGATCATAGCTCTAATGGTGAAGATGAAAAGGACGATGAACCTTGTGATGGCTCCTATGATATTGATGGAGCATGTGAGAGATCTCACTCCCACTCCGAGAGTAAAGATGGTTCCTATGATGGTGACAGAACATATTACACTTCCCACTCCAAGGATGAAGGTGAGGTGAGGTATAGTACTCTTTTATATAAGAATTATGAGGAGAATTCCTCTAACGCTTGTGAAGATTCATATTTTTTGTCTTGTGGTAATCCTTGCCCTAGTCGAAGCGGTGTGTATTGTTACACTAGTTCAAGTCAACGTCATCTGATGGGAAGAAGATAGTGTGCATCTCTAATGTCTAAGGGTACTACATCCTACATTTCTCATTTTAATGAACACTAGTCGGGATATAGGAACCAAGATATGGAGGATATGTTAGGGGTCTCGGTCCCACAAGAGTTAATCTTCCTATTTATGAAGGAAAGTGTGATCCCGAGGCGTATCTTGATTGGGATTGGCAATGTGAGAGGAATTTCCAAAACCATGATTTGGATGACATTAAGATATCCATGTATACCCTTGAACACCTTAAAGGTCTTGCATTGAGTTGGTGGAAACATGCGGGATGGCTTTGAGAACTCAATGGAAATGACAACCCTTTGACATGGGGAGAATTAAAATGGCTTATGAGGTTAAAGTATGTTCCAAAGGTGTACACAAAGCTTTATAATGCTGACCCGAGAAGACAAGTTCTTAGAATAAAGGTTGACATTTTTGGAGCTTTGTGGTTTGATCTTGTCCTCGATGATTGGTGCAATCTAAACTACATCACTCCATCTACAACAGCCTACTTAAGACTACCCCAAATATCAAGGTGTTATCCATACACCATGGAGGGATGTAAGGTTACCAAAGTTGTAAAGGTCTCTTTCACACGTAGTGAATACTATGAGGAGGTTTGGTGTGATGTAATACCCATGGAGTTTTATCACTTGTGTTTGGGAGCCAATTGGTTTAACAAACATAGGGTTCCAAACGAGAAAAAATGGTCCAAGTATGTTATGGATCAATGGGGAACACATCTATTTCCTCCTCCCAAGGTGCAAAATTAGAGAGAAAAGATTGAGAGGAGTAAGGGAGAGCAAGGTGGCAACCTTAGAGCGGAAAAAGAGGAGGATGGGTGGAGTGAAGTGAGGGGGTTGCCACAATGTCAATCTAACATTTTTGTTTATCCTTCACTTTGTAAGGGTCCTTATGTAGGTAAAAGCATGATGAATGAAGGAACACGAGTTCCCAAGAAAGAGCCTACCATTGAAGGTGTGATGGATGAACTTTTGAGGTGTCCCAACATTCCTAAGGGAGTGTCATTCCAAGGTAAAGAAAATCTTTCTTCTGACCGTCAAGGTACAATAGCTAAACTTAACACTTTTACAATTTCAAATCAACAAAGTGTAAGTGATAGCTTGTCTTTATGTGAGCCTAATGTTTCTTTACCATGTGTTGATAATGTACATGTTGAGAGTGTGGATACACTAGTTGATCTTATTGATGACCGAATTGATTCTTCTACTAAGATCGATTTGTGTCCACCTAGTGTTGACACCTGTGATTTGAGGAATAGTTCATTATCATGTGATAATTGTGTTGATCAACTTGCATTTTAGTGTAGTTCACTAATTGAGGAATCCTGTGATGTGATTAAGGAACCTCACTTTGGTGATACTGATTATATTGTTGATCATTTGAATAGGAGTGACTCTTTGAGCATATCTTTTGTGGAAGATCCTATTACTTGTTTTTCTCATAGAGATCATGTGCTTAAAAAAGCTTCGAAAAATGATATGTGTCTTTTTGAGAGTGATCTTACATGTTTTAATTCTCCCATGGTGCTTGATCATTCCCTCTTTAAGTACAATATCTTGTTTGAAAATTGTGAAATCACTCCTAGTGAAGTGCCTAGTGGTGTGAATCATGAGAGTAGTGTAGTTCTTGATAACTATACTTTTTATAGTAACCCACTATGGTGTGAAGATTTTCCTCCCAAAGATGGAAATATCTTCTTGGACGATGAGAGTACTCTTGTGGGGAAGGATTATGATGAGAACAAAGGTGGTATTTATTTTCCCATTACCTCTTCTTCTTGGTGTGTTCCAATTCTTAATGGTATGACCAATGATTTTGAGTCTATTAGTAGTCATACCTATGAAAACACCTTAGATGAAGTTGTTTAGCTAGATACCTTTCTCTATTACTTGTTTACATATGATGATGCTCACGCTTTTGAGTGGAGTATGTTTTTAGAAAGTAAGAGTGCCAATCGGACAAAAAGGGGTGTACTTGATATCTGTTCATGAATTTCCTTTCCATTTGACCCCGGTAATGAGTTGAATTATGGCACTTCTGTAGTGATTCTTGGTCGAGATGACAGGCATAATTTGAATGAATCTGTTGACACCTTTCCCTATGATGGAAAGTCCTTCTTGAGGATTTACAATCCACTTGAGGGGCCTACGTTGTGTCTGGGGAAGGGTAGTTTCCTAAACCCCTTTCTTTATTCTTGCTTTGAGTATGATCTTGTTGATTATGCATCTTATGGGGGTAGGAGTTATTTGTCAAGGGAAGGTGAAGTTTACCATAAATTCGCCATGATGTCTTTGTGTGTTCCTTCTTTTAATGTAATGAGTACTAGGATCCTTGAACCTAGTTGTGATCTTTAATATAGAAACACCTTAGATGACCCTAGTGTGCATGACACCTTTCTCTATTATCTATTTTCATATCGTGATACTCATACTTGTGTGGGTAGCATATTTTATGTTAATAGTAGTATCAATAGGGCAAATGGGAGTTTCCTTGACTCGATGCTATTTAATCCCTTCCCATTTGACCCCGGCGTTGGCCTAAATTGTTATGAGTATGGTACTAACACTTTTTTTATTTCATACGATTCTTATTCTGTGTTATTACTTGATCCTATGTGCTTGAATGA
The DNA here is from genome assembly GCA_029582245.1 of Solanum etuberosum. Classification (NCBI taxonomy): domain Eukaryota; kingdom Viridiplantae; phylum Streptophyta; class Magnoliopsida; order Solanales; family Solanaceae; genus Solanum; species Solanum etuberosum. The sequence goes on from JAJONR010004192.1 coordinate 49,370, forward strand.
GGTTTTATTTGCCAATTAGTGTGGGGAGTACTTTTGTACTTGACCTCGCTAATGAATTGGGAATAATTACATTCTTGAAGTTAGCTAGTGCATTGGATGGAGTCTTAACTTGGGTTAACATTGTTTATGACTTTGGACTTAGGTATGAGGGTGTTCATGTTCTACTTGACTTAAAAGGGGAATTGTGCTCTTTGAAATGTGGAACCAATGAGGGTTTACATGTGTGGTTGCCTAAGTGTATTGGTTCCTTCGCTCTACCCCTTCGTCAACGTTTCTTAAGTATCCAAGTATCTCTTGTTTTCATGGGTTACAAACCCTTTGTTGATCATTTTGATGCTTGGTTATATGTTAAAATTTGTGCATCCTTGGCATGGTGATATAATAGTTATTGCTAACGTTAACCCTCATGCCATGAGGATCTTGTTATTATTTGCTTTCCCTATGGATTTTCAAGGTCTGGATTCGATGATGAATCCTTTTCAAGAAAGAGGAGAATGATGCAATTCAGATTTCCACGAGGCCATTCACTGAAATCCACGTTTGGGAACTTCAGAGTATTGAAGGATTGTTCAAAAAGATGGAGGTTCTTGAGCTTGAGTTGATGACAAAGAGGGGAATCCATGCCTTGAATAGTAGCATACATGCATGAAAGGAGCTCCCAATTGAGCAATACCATATTTGGATGATAGCTTCGAGTATGGGAAGTCTAACGAAGCAAGGAAGAGCAAGCAAAGAAGTTGTCTCAGTCAGCGAGTTGGAGGACACTTCGGCGACTCGCCTAATGGCTTAGGCGAGGGCTCCAAGCTCGCCTAAAGTTCCAGGGAGCTATAGAGAAGCTGCCACACTCGACGAGCTGGAGGTCACTTTGGTGACTCGCCAAATGGCTTAGGCGAGGGCTCCAAGCTCGCCTAAAGTTCCAGGGAGCTACAGAGAAGAGCCAGTTCGCCAACTGGATCGGTGACTCACCGAGTCCCTTAGGTGAGCATGATCCATCTCACCCTTTTCCCCATTTTGGGCTAATTTTGGGCCTCTTATGTAATAATACCCTAAAACTATAAATAGCTAGTTTGGGTCTTCTTTTTAGGTAGACTATTTTGAATATGTATGATTGATGAATCAAATCTCCTTTGAGAGACTTGAGAGCTTGGTGAAGCTTCTATTCAACTTTGCATAGAAATAGGGGTTGCTTGGAGATTCAATTTCCTTGAGGTCTTCGTAAGAGATTCGATGTTTGATTCTGATTAATCGATTGAGGTCTTTAGGTTTAATATACCTTTAGGTTTCTTTTGATTTCCCTTTCTTGTGTCAATCTATTTACTTGATTAGGTGCTTGTTTAGGGATTGTAATTGGAGGTTTTAGGATTTAATACATCCTTTAGTTGCCAATTGTTCCTTCTCTTGTATCTCTTCTTCTATCCGTCTTTTATTTTCGCCTTTTATCCGTAATTCGTGGTGAGAATTAATTGGGTAGATTTAGGAGTTGAAGTGTAGTTATAGGTCTTGAATTTTGGGTCAAAATGAAACAATATAGGTATTTAATGCATAGGAAAAGATCCAAACATCCTAAATAATAAATTACCGGAGTGACATTTGGGTTGGACCTATGGTCCGTAGAACTTTCTACGGCCTGTATTGCTCAACCGGAGACTCAACTTCAGAAACCCAAATTTTTCTCAAATCCCCACGAGACCTTCATACGGCCCATCAAAATTAATATAGCTCATAGATCCAACTCGTAGAATCCAAGTTCAAATCCAAAATTTCACCAAGTCTGGGATCCTTATACGGACCCCATCTATGGCCCATTGTCCAAACGATGATCCATCATGTTCACTGATAGGTCAAACTTCAGAAACATAAATTTTTCCTAAACTCAACCTCATTCCTATGAGCTCCATCTATGATCTGTAAAAGCTTCTACGAACCGTAGACCGATCTCGTAGAACACAACTAGTAGCCCAAACATGAAGTTCTTCCCTTTTCTAATTTCTGAGGTGTTACATATGTAGAATGAGATATAAAGATTGACTACTTGTCATGATGTCTTAGTGGGCGAGTGTTTCTTAATTTTATCTAGTAGTTGTAAGTTAGTATAGTATGTGAGCAATTATATAGATATACATGTTTAGTTCTAGACACTAAGCTTGAATTTGAGACGAGTGTCGTGGTAAAAAGGATGGCAACATGAGGGTGTTGATGTTAGTTTTATGATTTGATTTGGTAGGTTTGACATAAAGTAGGTGATGAATTAAGGTGTTACTTTGAAATAAATGTGAGTTGTACAAGTGTGGCATTATGACCCTTAGAGGAGAGCAATGAAGTGAGGCTAAGTCATTAAATTAACAAGAGCATTAAGAGGTGTACCCTAGATCGTATATAGTTAGACGAGGTTCTAATTATGTTTAGGATTTTTCATGTGTGTCTAAATAGTATATTTGAGTTGTCAATGTAGAATAGGCTGATGTCAGCATTCCTTATTACACTTAAGAGTTTTGTCGAAGGGGTCATATATAGTTAATGATGAAGCTCTTAAATATAGTCCAAGTTCCTCAAATTAGGTAGATATAAAATCAGAAGAACAATATTAGTGGGCTAAGAAGGGAAAGTCAGACTATTAAGAGTTAGTTAAGCGGCATTATAAGACAATGCAAGTAATGACTATAGAAAAAATTATAGAAGCAGGAAGAAGTTAAGAAAAGCATGTCAAAAAGAAAGCTCTAGAAAGAACCTTAGTACTTGCATGTGGAGAGTTCAGTAGCAATGAGATTAGCATCTTCCGAGTATTAGAGTAAAGTGAATATAGACTAGTTTAGAGAAGATGGAATAAATTCATAGCTTTATAGTATCATCTTCAGACCTAAGAGGGAGATGATAAAGTGAGGAACCAAGTCAAGTGTTAAAAATCAGATAGTGATGTGTTCAGAAAGAGTTATAGTGATATATCAATCCATTCGCAATCTAGCGTATTCCTTAAAGTTCAGTCATTACAACATCTTGTTAATGCCTCTAATATTAGAATGGTGCTCATGACCTATGTTCATACACTTCAGACATATTCACATCTATGCTTATGTCCATGAAAAGGGGGAAAATACGTAAGCCCGTTGATCTCAATCTTACTCAATAAAGTTATGAATATCAACCTCATGATATGAATCTATTCATATAAGCACGCGTGTCTCATAATATGTTCAGTCTCGCGAATTCATGATTTACTCTTAATGTCTAGAAAAATAATTTTATGTCATGCAAATTCTTCTATCTGATTTCTCAAACGAATCGTGCTTATGATCTTTCTCTCTAAGCTCTTTCAGTGATCCCTTTTCATTTGTGATGGTTATGGTGATGATGAGTAGTTTTCTAAAGAGCATGGTGGCAAGTGCTGCTAAGCTTGAAAGCTAGCAATTGTATCGCTTAAGGAATAGTAGTCCTATTCTTACTTTGTGCTCAGATATCTTTATTTCATGTCAAATAGCTTCAGATAGAACATGACTATGTTCAAACCCATATCGTTTGTGACTTTTGTGCTCTAGTCTAGTTTCTGAACTCTTAGTATGAATAAATTTTGCCTATATTAGTAGGCAAGATAAGAAATCAAGAGAGGTAGTGATAGTAACTCTTTTTCCTCCCATGTTCAGTTTAACCTTCATTCGAGGATGAATGATCTCAAGGGGGAGATATTGCAACACCCCAAAAATTTCTAAGCTAAGACCTGGATCATTCTTCATTTGCGTATAAGGTCAAATTGGATTTTTCTTAAATCATGCTAAAATGTTAAGATCAATTCTTTAATGTGAGAATATACTTGGACATAAATTAAAGTCACCAAAATCCTCTAGCACAAAGTTGAGTTGAAAGCAACCTTACTGATTAAGTTTTGATTTAAGATTCTACTTATGTCAACATCAAATGATCATATCTCTCGGTATATAATGAGTTAGGTGGCACATGACATATCAAATTCAAGGTCTATGAGTCCTCTTTCCAATTCCTTCAAGTTTGCCTCATTTTGAGTTTGTACTAAAATGTTATGACTGGTTTACCAGAGACTGCCCCACAAAATTTTCTGAGTCAGTGAACTACAAAACCTTTCAACGAGACATAGATTGAACTCCAATCCATACTTTCAACTTGTGGAAAAACTTCAGAGAGTCAAATTTTGGGGTCCAATTCCTATGGATCCATCTACGAGTCGTAAAAACTTCTATGGGCCATAGAATGATACTTTAAGTTTAAAACTTCAATATGAATTCCACGGATGAGATATACGGTCCATAGATCAAACCATGAACAGTAGATGGCCCCGTGGAAAGTTTTCAACTACATTTTAAATGGGGTATCTTTTTGTTTTTTCCACTTTTCCTAAGTCCAAGTCATGGCGTTTTAATTTCAATTGGGGGAATATATTCCACCAAGTACTCAATTTTCTTTTATTTTTACGCTCTCAACTTCCCAAATAAAAGAAAACCATAAGGAAGAAAAAATCTTTCTAAATTTGAATTGTATTCTTATTCTAGGTTTTGATTTCTTAATTATGAGATTATGATATTTTATGCATTGAGATTATTGGATTGTTGTTCTTTTTTTATTTCACATGAACCCTAGTTGGTGATATTTTGTTGAAAGTCTTTGTGCATTTATTTCATGCATTGATTTTTGAATTTTAAAGTGAGTTGAAAAGTATTTCAAAGTATATCTTTTGAGAAGAGTTTAAGGGAACACAAATGGTTCCAAAAGTACTATTTTTACATTGCAAAACAAATTGTGATTCATGATTAGTATGAAAGTCGAGTATGCCATCAATGTTTAAGTAGTATGACATCTAGATATGCCATTAATGATTATGCAGTTTGACTTTCTGAGTCATCAATTATAAGATCACAATATGATTTCTGATATTATTTTCATGTTTACAACCTAAATACAAGTTATTTTAAGAATTTTAAGGAAACTTTAATGGTTTAGAATGTATCATTTTACATGAAAAAGAGAGCACTATTTCCAAAAAAGTATAAATAATTTTCATATTATTTCAGACAGATTCAATACAGATCATTTACCTCATAAAGATGCCCTTTTAAGAACTTATCTCAACCAGAGAGTAATTTTACTTGAGCATTGAGTTTTTTTATTTTATATATATATATATATATATATATATATATATATATATTAGGAGTAGTATTGAGAATTAATATTGGAAGACTTCAGACAACTCACATTCTGCATAAACCACGTAGCCAGCGTGGGTTAGGATCGCATAAACTTTCAGGTGACTCCTCACTACCTTTGAGCAGACCTTTATAGTGGATCCATGAATTACGTTTGTTCTATAACTCGACAAGGTATAGGATAGTTCAGGTAGGGTGGGCAAGACATTGTATCATCACAAGGCTCATAGTGATGGTTGTCGGTTGGAGAAACTCCTAGTAAAGTAAAGTATATTATATATATATATATATATATATATATATATATATATATTTCAGTTCAAAATTTGCTAGTATTGAATCCTAACAGTAAGAACTTTAATGATTTTTCATCATGATTTATACTATATTTCAGGTGAGTTTCCTTCAGACTTACAGTTCAGTTATTTGAAATTTAGCTATATTACATATTGGTACATTCAATGTACTGATGTCATTCGACCTGCATCTTTTATGATGCAATGTTAGATATTTAGGATCCTCAACAGGAGTTTCGTTGAGATCACTTCATCCGCTCGTCAGCTTTTGAGTAAGGCCTCTTTTCTTTCAGAGGACTCCAATTTTTATGACTTATTCTAGTAGTATTTTTAGGTGTCATGGGTCTTGTACTGACACTCATCTTTATACATTAGAGGCTTCATGGATATAGAGTTTTGGAGAGTCTTTCCATTTTAGATATTTTATTTAAAACTTATGTTTCATACTTAGTATATTCAGAGAGTTTGAGATTCAGTAAGCTATTGATAAACATTTCGTTCAGTTTGATTCTTTTGTATGCTTGAGTTAGTCTTCCGCTTGTAGTCAGCCAGTATAATGATTCGCTTGGACAATACTAATTCTCGAGTGCCGGCCACGTCTAGGGTGTAGGCTCGGATCGTGACAAACATGTAACAATCATGACATGAAGAAGTAAACTCGGTCCACTCATAGAACCAACCCCACACAACTATACATATACCAACATGGTACCTAATCCAATAAATATATGTACCGGTGTGATACCCAATTCAATAATAGATATATATTTATATAACACAAACTTAACCACAATAAATCACAATTACCCATGTACATTCCTGTAACACATTTATTTCATGTGATTAGCAACATTTTTCACTTCATATTATGTCTTTCCAGTTTTACCAATCATATATTATGCATGCATTACTAACAACACAACTAACCAACACATATAACATGTGTGAGAAAACAAAAACCATCACCTATTGAGGTAATTCCTATGCAAATATTTCCTGATCACAATTCAATTACCCACATTACTATTATGATGCAGAGTAAGACGTTCACTCTCTAACTCGTGGCTAGATAAGTTGTAGCACTTACAATCCGAAGATTTTATGGAGTAGTTAGTAGTTATGTTTTACTTTTAGATAATTAGTTTCTTTGAGGGAGCAGGGGTCATGTTCCGAAAACTTATTTCTTTTTTTAATCTAGTTAGTAAAGATTTTATTCAGACATTAGTTGTTCAGTTGTGCATGAATTTTCAGTGTTTTATTCAAATATAAATTAAGTATTTTTCCACTTAGTCATGTTTCAGCTTCTGCTTACATTCTATGATATGTTAAAGTTATTCATTAGTAGCATGTCAATAACAAGAGTTCGCGTCAGATCACTTATGATCCGGACTGCTGGTCATAACTAGGGTACATACTTGGATTGTGACAAATAAACTCATTTACTCTTTAAAATGAAAGTTTCAACTGATTTAGATACCGAATCTTGTGTGTGATTTTTTTCTAAAATCGAAAGTTCCTATTCGATTACTTCTTTCCAGCAATAATGACCCGATAATAGTTCGTTGGTAGTTGGAAAGAAAATGGAATTTTAAAGTAGAAAGTAAGATATAAGATAGATTATATCTACCTAGAGAGTATTCATATAGATTAGGGGTAGTAGTTCTATATTTAGGGTGATCAAGAGTATTTATTTGGTAATTTTGTAAAAGCTGGCCATTGGAATCATTTTCTTTGGGGGTAGGGGGTCGAATATAGCTTCGATTAGCTTTCTTATAATTTTTATCATATCTGATTAAAAGTTTTTTGGTAAAGTTCTTGTTCTGTGGTAATTTTGCAGATTATTTCATTTATATCGTTTATCATAGTTCTTAAGTGTCTAATATCTTGGGTGTTTAAGTATAAATCTAGGTCTAATTTTATTAAATCTTGTA
>JAJONR010004193.1:0-47566 GCA_029582245.1 Solanum etuberosum
CATGAGTAGCTAAATCCACAACTAGGGTTGTGGGAACCATGAGCAATTAACAAAGTATGAATAATAATTAAGTAATTCTTGAATAGTGTTTATGCATGCATTGTTAATTCTTTCGCTTAGAAGTCTTTTTAACGGTGTGCAACGTTAGAACTCGCCTCGTTTCTACTTGCCGGACCAAGGAGGTAGTGAATGAGAAAAGAATTAACAATAGAGATTTAGTGGATGCTATCTAATAGTCTAATGTCAATTGGAGTGAGGGTGAAAACTAAGCCATACATTGATGTGATGACTAATCTGAGGTAAAAGGTAAGGGTTAGTAAAGCACACATCCGTAGCCGGACCAAAGTGCGTGGTGAAATTCCCTACTTGGAGGACCAATAACTTAGGGATACCTAACTTACCAACTTTGCATGTAAAACACTAGGAAAGGATTAATATTATTAGGATTACTGCGTTAAGAGCTTGTGCGGAACAAATATGCCCTAGTTTCTTTCTCATATTGATATTTCAAAAGTTGAATCTTGTCTACTTGTTAGTTAAGTAATCTAAACTGTTATTTACTTACAAAATCCCCTCTGCTTACTTTCCTCAGAAATAAATTGACTAAACATAAATAATAGTGAGTTAAAGGTAAGTCTAAATCATATTCCTCGTGGGATCGACCCCAACCTACAAGTTGGGTTCTTTACTTGTTAACGATCGCTTATACTACTTTAGGGAGGTGTAATTTGACCGTATCAAATTTTGGCACCGCTTCTGGGGAATAATGCTTTTAGATTAAGTTTAACTACATTATTGAACTTTAGTCAAGTATTTCCTAATTTACGTTTTTGTTTTGTTTTTGTTTTCTACAGGTTTCTACTCTAGTGTATGCCAAGTACACGGAGTCAAGACGAACCATTGACCCCCTACGATCCAGAGTTCAATAAAAATTTGAGAACAATGAATAATCAAGGGGTACACAATAATCCTGATGGAGAGGGTCAAGGAGATAGAGTTGGGATGCAATCACCTCAGGTTCATGGTGGTAATTTAATAAGTAATGCAGAAAGGGTCCAAAATCCACCAGCACCGAGGTTTCGTGAGCATTACAGAGCTGATTATGATGCGACCACCTCAGATGGCCCTATTGTTCTTCCGCCTCAACGTCCAGGTCACAGATTTGTGTTAACCAGCAGTTTGATACAGATGCTTACAGTGAGGGGGTTATTTGCTGGGTTGGCTTCAGAGGATCCCTATGCTCATATGGCTAAACTTTCCAGTGTGTGTAAAAGTTGTTTTGGGAGACCAGAGTTAGATATGGATGTTATAGGTCTAAGGGTCTTCCCATTATCATTAATCGGTGATGCTGCAGTGTGGTTTTCTGAGTTAACATACAATTCGATCTACACTTGGGACCAAATGCACAAGGTGTTCACATCAAGGTACTTTCTGATGTCCAAAAGGCTAACTCAACTTCACAGCACTACCAGGAGAGTCTATCAGCAGTTCTTGGGATAGGTTCACCGGATTCATCAAAAATATTCCAAATCACCGAATTAATAATGAGTCGTTGAATGAGTATTTCTATAGAGGGAATGATGACAATAGAAGAGTTGTGCTTAATACTATTGCTGAAGGATCATATTGTAAGTGCACCTTTGAGGAGATCGCTGAGAAGCTTGACAGGATTTCCCAAAACAACAAAGTCTGGAGCATTAGAAAGGAAAATACTGGTAGGATTCGTTGTCCAAACTACACCCAACCAAGCCAATGATGACATTCGGGAAGAGATGGCACATATGAGAACAAAATTGGGCTTGGTACTAAAACATGTGAGTGGGAGCGCAGATAAGGTAAATGCTATGACTTATCTGACTAGATCTCTACCACCACCAGTTGAGGAGTACTACTATGAGGAGGATGCAAACATACTGAATGATCAGACGGGGGGTTTCCAAACCAACACCCAAGGTTCGACCTCGGATAATTGGTGCCATGGTCAAGGAAACCAAGGTCGGAACTATGGAGGCTACAACCGTGAGGGGAACTACAACCGTGAGGGTAACTATGTCCGGGATGGGAACTACAATCATGACAACAACTACAATCGAAACAACTATGGCAACAGGAATGATAAGAATGGTCCCTACGTCCCTCCTGGTAATAGAGAGTCTGGTAACAGTATGTCACGAATTGAGGATATGATGCAAAATATGATGAAGAGGTTTGATGAAACTGATGAGAATATGAAAGAGATGCGAAATGACTTGTCTGGAATTGGTTAAAAATTTGATGCCCATGCAGTGTCGATCAAGCAACTTGAGCAGCAGGTTAGTGAAATGTCCACCAATGCAAATCCACGTCAGCCTGGCACACTTCCAAGCAATACCATCCAGAATCCAAAAAATGATGGGCATTGTATGGTAGTCACTACTCGCGGAGGAAAGAAGACCATTGATCCACCCATGCCGTCTAAGATTGACAAAGTGGTAGAGAATGATGAAGATGAGATTGAGGTTACTGAAGGCCCAAAAGGTAGTGCTGAAAAGGAAGCTGAGGTGACCCAAAAGGTTGTTCCTATGCCTAGACCTCGCCTCCATTTCCACAGAGATTGGTGAAAAAGACTGAAGAGGGTAAATACCATAGGTTCATTACTATATTGAACCAACTTTCCATCAATGTTCCGTTGATAGAAGCCTTGGAGCAAATACCTGGGTATGCAAAATTTATTAAAGATTTGGTGACCAAAAAGAGGGTTGTGAGTTTTGAGAATGATGAGAGAATGCAACATTGCAGTGCCATTGCTACTACGTCACTTGTGCAAAAGAAAGAGGATCCTGGAGCTTTCACTATTCCTTGTACCATTGGGATGCTACACTTTGTGAAAGCGTTGTGCGATTTAGGTGCCATCATTAATTTGATGCCATTGTCCATATACATGAAGTTGGGTTTAGGGGCTCCAAAACCGACTGAGATGCGTCTACCCGATAGAACTGTGAAGAAGCCCATTGGTGTTCTCCAAGATATCCTTATGAAAGTGGATTCGCTCATTTTTCCAGCAGATTTTGTGATACTTGATTGTGAGGTTGACTTTGAGGTTCCCATCATCTTGGGAGACCATTCCTTGCTACTAGGCGTGCCTTAGTCGATATGGAGTGAGGGCAGATGAAGTTCTGACTGAATAATGAGGAGGTGACTTTTAATATTTGTAGGTCTATGAAGCAGGGAAGCGATCTTAAGTCGGTATCAATGGTGAATCATATTGTGGAGCAAGGTTCTGATGTGTCTATCGAAGAGAGGTTGGGTGTTGATGCACTGGAAGCGGTAATGATGAATTTTGATGGTGATGGTATTGAAGACTATGATGAATTAGTTGCCACACTTGATAGGTTTGAATTCCATTCCAAACCAAAAAGATTGGAGTTAGACATGAAGAATCGCGAATCCCCTACTGCAAAACCGTCTGTGGAAGATCCTCAAAAACTGGAACTCGAGGCTCTACCATCACACTTGAGGTATGTATTCTTGGGGAGAGATAGCACTTTACCAGTAATCATTGCTGAGGATTTGAGCGAGGAGCAAGTTGAGGCCGTGGTTTCTGTTTTGAAGAGGTTCAAGAGGGCTATTGGATGGACTATTGCGGATATTGGTATTCCACCGGGCATTTGTTCTCACAAAATCCAACTCATGCCAGACAGTAAGCCAAGTATTGAGCACCAAAGGAGATTGAATCCCCTTATGTAAGAGGTTGTGAAAAGAAAGATCATTAAGTGGTTGGATGCTGGAGTCATATATCCCATTGCTGATAGTAGTTAGATTTGTCCTGTTTAGTGCGTGCCCAAAAAAGGGTGAATCACCATGGTTCCAAATGCTAAAAATGAGCCTTTTCCAATGAGGTCGTTGACTGGTTGGAGAGCGTGTATGGACTACCGCAATCTAAATGCATGGACAGAGAAAGACCACTTCCCTATGTCGTTCATGGAGCAGATGCTGGATCATCTCGCTGGTAAAGGTTGGTATTGTTTTCTAGATGGGTATTCGTGCTACAATCAAATATCCATAGCTCCGGAAGACCAAGAGAAGACCACCTTCACTTGTCCTTATGGGACTTTCGCATTCAAAAGGATGCCATTTGGGTTGTGCAGTGCTCCAGTGACCTTCCAGCATTGTATGATGTCGATATTTTCAGATATGGTGGAGGACACTATTGAGGTATTTATGGATGCTTTCTCTGTGGTAGGTGACTCGTTTGATGGTTGTTTGATGCATCTGGCCGAGGTACTGAAACGATGTGAAGAGTGCAACCTTGTGCTCAATTGGGAAAAGTGTCACTTCATGGTAAAAGAAGGTATAGTTCTGGGTCATCGAATTTCGCAGAAAGGTTTTGAGGTTGATCGAGTCAAAGTTGACTTAATAGAAAAGCTTCCACCACCCATCTCTGTAAAAGGTGTTCGAAGTTTTCTTGGGCATGCAGGTTTCTATCGGAGGTTCATAAAAGATTTATCAAAAATGGCACACCCATTGTGCAAACTGCTCAAAAAGGAGTGTAAGTTTGATTTTGATGATGCTTATCTGATAGCATTTGGAGAGTTGAAGGCCAAGTTAACTTCCGCACCTATCATTATTTCATCGGATTGGGGAAAACCGTTTGAAGTTATGTGTGATGTGAGTGGGGTGGCGCTTGGGGTAGTATTGGGACAGAGGCGAGAGAAGATTCTTCATCCGATTTACTATGCCAGTAAAGCTTTGAATGTGGCACAAAAGAACTATACTATGACTGAACAGGAACTCCTTCGAGAAGTTTAGGTCCTACTTGCTTGGTTCTAAGGTCATAGTGCATACTGACCATTCTGCATTGAGGTATCTGATGGATAAAAAGGATGCAAAACCGAGGTTGATTAGATGGGTGTTTTTGCTGCAAGAGTTCGAGTTTTAGGTGAAAGATAGAAAGGGGACCGAAAATCAAGTTGCCGATCATTTTTCCAGATTAGAAAAGGAAGCTATGATCAAGTTTGAGGATGGTTTTGAGATTAATGATGTGTTTCCTGATGAACAAGTATTGGAGGCTTTTTATGATCTTATCCCTTGGTTCGCAAAATTTGCTAATTACTTGGCAAGTGATTTGGCTCAATCGGATTTGTCATTCCACCAAAGAAAAAAATTCATGTCTGATGTGAAGAAATTTTTTTGGGATGAGCCTTACTTGTTCCGTATTTGTGCTGATGGGATTATTCGTCGCTAGGTGCCCGAGGTTGAGATGATGAGTATACTAGAGGCGTGTCATTCATCGCCTGTTGGTGGGAACCATAGTGGTATCCGAACTACTCACAAAATTTTGCAGTGTGGGTATTACTGGCCTACCATCCACCAAGATGCTCATGATTTTGCCAAGTCTTGTGACCGTTGCCAAAGAGAAGGAGGAATTTCAAAGAAGCAAGAGCTACTTATGAATCCGATATTGGTGATTGAGTTATTTGATGTTTGGGGCCTTGATTTCATGGGTCCATTTGTGAGTTCTCATGGGATGAAGTATATTTTTGTTGCTTTTGACTATGTATCGAAATGGGTGGAAGCAATTGCGCTATCAAACAATGAGGGAAAGAGTGTCACCGCATTTCTAAAAACGAGTATCTTCTCCAGATTTGGTACACCTGGGCTGATTATCAATGATGGAGGTTCTCACTTTTGTAATAAGTTGTTCAAGGCATTGCTGGAGAAATATGGGGTTCGTCATAATGTAGCCACTCCTTATCATCTGCAGTCTAGTGGGCAAGTTGAGGTGTCAAACAGAGAGATAAAGCAAATCCTTGCAAAGACTGTGAACGCCAATAGAACTGATTGGTCAAGAAGGCTTGATGATGCTCTATGGGCCTATTGCACTGCATTAAAGACTCCCATAGGCATGTCACCTTACCAACTTGTATATGGGAAGTCATGCCATTTGCCTATAGAGCTAGAGCACAAAGCAATGTGGGCGCTAAAGAAGTTTAATTTGGATTGGGGCGCCGCATCGAGTCAAAGACTGAATGACATGAATGAGCTTGATAAATTTCGCCTAAGAGCATATGAGAGTTCAGCCTTATACAAGGAGAAGATGAAGAAGTACCATGATCAAACGATTGACAAGCGTGAATTTGTTGTGGGTGATTTGGTGCTTTTATTCAACTCAAGGTTGCACTTGTTTCCTGGTAAGCTCAAATCTAAGTGGACTGGGCCATTCAGAGTCACTCAAGTATTTCCATATGGGGCGGTTGAGCTCGAGAACAAGGAAGGAATGAGGTTCAAAGAGAATGGGAAGAGGATCAAAGTCTACTTAGGGAAATCTGAGATTGTACAAGAAGTGATCGAGGCCTACTATCTTGATGAAGTCTGAGTAATCAAGGTGTCTGCATCGTGCCGCGACGTTTAATCCAGCGCTGCTTGGGAGGCAACCCAAGATGTACTATCTAGCCAACTATAGGATTTTATTTTCTCCTTAGGAGTTTTCTTCTTTCTTATTGATTTTGTAGCTATTTAGATAGCTGTTTTTTTTTATTAGGGTTGGCTAGATATAGAATAGGGCCCGTGCCTAAAAAGTTTCCAGAAAATGTGAAAAGGAAGTTTGAATGGTTGCTACATGTGCAGGAAAGGCAAAATCTGCAGAAAATAGTTGTGCAATGGTCTACGGACCCCATCGATGGTCCATTGGTCAATCCACGGACCGTGGATGGCGTACACAGATCCCAGGTAAGTTTCTAATTTTTCTAGGTGTCAGAGTGACCTACGAACCCGACCTATGGTCCGAAGGTGGACCCACGGACCGTCGACGGGGTCTTGTGGGTCCAAACTAGGGTTTCTGCCTGACCCGTCCCAGACCCTTTTTTAATAAAAACCCTCATTTTTAAAAACATTTCCCACTCCATATTTTCTCCCCAACCGTTACAACCGATCAATCTCCCTATATTCTCCCATTAATAACTCCCTAATCACTTCCAAAACTGATCCACATCAATCCCACATCCCATATCTTCCCTCTTTTCTCCCAAATCATTCCAACAATTTCAAAGTCTGAGTTCGGTGTCAAAGGCTAGCAAAGGGATAAGGACTTTATTGCTCTAACACACTCACAAACTTCGATTACTTGTAAGGTAAACTATTTCACCCTAACTTTGAATTCAATGTTCATTTTTTAAATCATGAAATCATGAAGTTAAACTTAACCTTGGGTTGTTAAAATAAGTGTGTGTATGATGATTTGTAGTTAGTAACACCCTTGGAATGATGGTATGTCAGTTTGTTGTAAATCAAAACCAAATAAATCAGTTAATAGGTCTAATTGGAAGTCTTTGACTTAGGTTTGTGCAATGGTTTTGTGAGAATGTGAATGAAATTAAATGATCACAACCCTAGGGATGATGAACTACCAAAATATATGTTGAAATACATGTGTAGGCCTAGTTTGATTGTGTACTTGTTGAAATATGGTACCAATTGTGAGTCCAAGTTTGAAACCTGGCACAGAACTGATCCACGACTTCAATCCACAGACCGTAGGTCAACCTACGGACCGTAGGTAGGGGTCTGTGGATCAGTGGAACACAATAATTTGGCTAATTCTGGAACCACGATATGGACTACGGTTAATTATATGCTCGATGGACCGTTCTACATATCCGTGGTTTTCCATCTGGAACTTGATTTTCAACCACCCGAGCTACGGAGGTGACCCACAGACAGTCGATCCCTCGACGGACCGTAGGTACCCACCATAGGTCACCAATCCAACTACTGTCCAGAAAAGTTTTCAGTTTTTGTTTGGGTCCGATTCTTGTTCTAAAATTCTTCCATGAGTCTTATGGCCTTGTTTTAATACTAACTAAACTTCCACAGGTACCATGGCCCTGAAACAAGCTCCAACTTACGCACAAAAGGGCAAGTCCAAATCTGTCGCTCCCTTCCGACGCTTGCTTGATAAGGATACTGATACCGAGTACATACTACCTACCACCAGGATCTCCCCCAGTGCCCCCCACACTACTAGGAACAGATTCCAGTAGGTTAGCTCCGATGAGGTCACTGCCCCAGTCTGAGGAGGGGGCCATACAGATCGGAGCACAGGCTGGCTCAGAGTCGTAGTCCGACTCTAGTTCTAGCGGCAGTACCGCTTCTTCATCAAATGTCGATAGCTCATGCGACAACCCGGTACCTACCAGAGTTGAGCCTACCCCTAAGGCCGATGAGCTGAACATATGGTGCATTCTGGGCCAACATCAGATATATGAGAATGGCACGATGTTAAATGAGCACCGGAGGATGGACAGGATCGTGACTGAGGAGCATAGGGTCCTTACAAGCAACCTCCACACTGCACCAGCTATTGATGAGCTCTTCAGGAAGCATAGATGCGAGTGGATGGCTAGGAACCCCGGGATATATAGTGAGCAGATGACCAGTGAGTTATATGCCTCGTATGTTGCAACCATCAGGAATTCTATCTCGAAATGGGCCAAGTCCACTGCTCAGCCTCCACTACAATCCACATTGGTGCGGGGTTTCCCGATTGACATCTCAGAGGCCACCATTCATCGGTTCATATATGGCCCAGCCCACACTCTGCCTATTAATACAGCAGAGTATGACTACATGATGGGCATCATTCAGAGCGGGGAATTTTAGAGGGATGCCGAGCAAAGGGAGACATTGTTGAGGTAGTTGGCTCATCATATTATTGATGATGGAGAGCGCACTGGGTGGGTGCGGACTCCTAGTCTGGGTATTATGAAGGCTATACTGAGCTTCGCTGTGAAGTTCTTCTGGTTGTTGGTTCAGAATAGACTGTCCCCGACTCAGGTGAACAATGTTGTTACATGGGACCAGGCTGTGATGCTAGCAGCCAAGATGGAAGGTTTGGAGATCGACTTTTCCTGCATCTTGATAGTAGAGATCCACGAGAGGGCCTTCAAGACCATCACCACCCTACCCTTCCCGTGTCTTATTTTCCAGCTCTGCAGGGATGCTTTTGTGCCAGTTTGGCATTGCAACAGGTTGCTTGAGGTGACAAAGACATTGGACATTGGCCTCATTTGGGATAATGCCAACCTTGTTGCACCTCGGAGGGAGCCACAGGTTGATGTACCACCTTTGGGTGCTGATCTTGCTTCGGATATGGAGCAGATACAAGTGGATGAGACTACCATTCAAGCCCCTCCAGTGGATGCTCAGGGTCCACATTCTTCAGCCACTAGTCAGGCCCCGAGCTTCTCCCGAGCCACTCCCTCTTCAGGGTCCACTGACGTGCCTTTAGCTTGAGTCCAGAAGCTGGAGACACAGATGACCACTCTGCTGCAACATATGAGGCCTTGATGTAGCGTTCTATTGAGGAGTCCAAGGTGAGGATGGAGCAGCTGATGGACCGAAAGATTCAGGTTGTTCATAAGCTCCTGGATGCTTTCGAGTTGAATGTCCTGGAGAGGTCGGCCCCGACTATTGATGTGACCACCTTCCAGATGGAGTTGGCTAGCCTCCGTGCTGATCTTACTTCCCTACTAGCTCCTACTGATCCTGCCACATAGGCTTCCCCTACATCAGTGGAGGATGACGTGGTGATGACTGCCTTATTTGGTAATACTATGCCACCACCTGACTCTTCTCGTGCTGCTGGGAAGCACCTGCGCTTAGACTACACTTCCAATGCTGAGGAGTCTCACAGATTGCAGAAGAAGGAGCACCATCAAGTCGAGGTAGCCCAGAGGGAGTCCATCCGGAGAAAGGAAAGGAGACAGCAGCGGGCCCGTGAGATAGGTGTTGGCCCATCTGGCAGTTTGAGCACTACTGAGGGTGCTACTTTAGATGGTGAGGGCGTTACTGATGGCGTTCCTACAGTTGATCCAGCGTGCTCCGGGAAACCAGACCCACCCGCTTCTTGAGAGGTCTTCGGTGCATATGCGCCACATGTTTGCTTCACCCTATGCTTTAAGTTTGATTTTTATGCATTGAGGGCCATTGCACCTTATTTTGTTGGGGGTGGGGTAAATGGAGTGTGAGTGATAGGGTGAAGTCTGAGTAACCCAACTCATAATCCTCCTTTGGGGTTTTCTTACCTGTGTTCTTTTCCCCCAAAGGACTATTTACTTTTATGTTGAACCGGCATGTTTAGGAATGTATATGTAGAAGTAAGTAGAAGAATAAACGCATGAGGGCATAAAGAGCTTGAAATTGATACCTGTCCAAAAGTTTGGAAATGTGCTAGATCTATAGGATTAATGAGTTAAATATGTTGGATCTCAATATGATATGATAAGGAACCGATTTGACCTCATGACTTAAGCTAAAAACTTGAACTGGTAATCTAATAATCTGATAAAGAAAGAATGTGCCAAGTGTGTGTGAGAAAAGTTTGAATGTTCATATAGTATGTGTCAATCTAGAACTGGCCCCATTGGTCCTGCTATAATAATCTAGGCTAGAAGCTGGGAAATGATCATAGGCCCTTGTTCAAATAAGTCCACTCAAGCCTAAAATGATCCAACCAAAAGAAATAAATATTCCCTTTGATCCGACTGTTTGAGCCTAATGTAGACCATTTCTTTCAATACACCTAACTCACCTTTCCTAAAATAATTATGTTGGCCCTGGTCCCTCCTTGGACATGTGCACCTTGACTTAGGCTAAAAGCCTAAGTTGAGGGTGGCTAATTCAAAAATTTACCTTGATCTTGGCCCTGGTCCGACATCGGATAGTGTGCACCTCAATTCATGAAAAATACATAAGTTGAGGGTGGCTATGAAAAAGGAAACCGAAAGAAAAAATGTATGAAAAGAGTTTTGTGTTGAAGAGATAAAAAGAAAAGAAAAGATACAAAAAGATGTGATTTTATTCAAAAGAAGCAAAAAGATGAATGAAAAAAGTGCTGAAAGAAACAAAGAAACAAATGAAGTAAAAGAAAATGAAGAAAAGTAAAAAATATGAGCTATAAAGTCAAAAGTCACATCTGTATTGAAGAGAGTCAAGGGAAAGAAAAGAAAGTGAAAAGATGTCAAGAATTGGTTGAGGAAAGAGGTAAAAAGCCAATGTAATGTCAATGAGGGAAGAATAGTCACTAAAAAGTACCCAAATGTACCATACGTGACCCTGAGCCTACGTTACAAGCTAAGAAAGTCCTATAATGATCCTATTGACTAGTTTGGAGAGTCTATGCAGTGAAAATAAGGGCAAACCTATGGTATTGAGCACTAACTGTACTTGAAGTCACTTCTGAGCATGAGTGTTGAATGAATCCTTAAATTTGAACTATACATCTATTGTAAGAAAAAAGGATTTCTTTTTAAGTGAGGGCACTAGTTACGTTGTTGGAAAATTGGTACCTTGGTGATTGTGAAAAGTGTATGTTGTGGTGTCTATTGGTCAATCTATGTCATGTTTTGATCCTAATGAGTTAGCTTGCTGAGTCTAGATGAAAAGATTTGCACTAATGGGATGGAATTGATTGAAAAAGCCATGTGATTGCTTGTGTTTGTATGTCTGCTTCTACATAAGTGTTGTTTCGAGTTTTAGTGTGTCGCTTGAAGACAAACAATAAGTTTAAGTTGAGGGTGTTGATATACCGTGAGTTTACGGTAATTTTGATGCGTTTCACTTAGAGTTTATGTGCGGCTAGGGCTATTTTGTGTTAGAATTAATGTTATGTGTCTAATATTTGCAGGAAATAGGCGTGGATGCGGTTGATGAAGATATGAGCTGAAAAGTGCAGAAGTGGCCACCAATGGAGCCACCCACGGACCTGGGTCCAACGACAGGCCGTGGGTGGTCAGTTGTAGGTCCTTCTCTGGGGAGATGAGTTTCAGTACTCAGTCCACAGAGTGCCAGGACGGACCGTAGACCAGTCTGAGGACCGTGGGTGAGGCATCATAGGTGGAACATCAGGGAAGTATGACCAAGTGTGGAACCATGGAGGACCACAGAGCAGATGACGGACCGTAGGTCGACCTACGGTCCGTCCTTCACATCCGTTGATGATGATCTGGGAGTTGAAGGTTCCACTACCTGATGAAATTTGTCCAAGTGTTGAGTCACGGAAGAGACCCACGGACCGTAGTTCGACCCATGGTCCATGGGTCGAAGCGTCGATCGAAACCGCGTCCTGGCAGCTTATTTCCTTATTTTGTTTCTTGCTTGTTTAGGACTTGTTTTCTATAAATAGGAGTTGTAATCCTCATTTTTGGGGGTTAGACATTATTGTATACTTCTAGTTATTGGTTTTTGGGAAATAAGTTGCAAACTTTGAGCAATTAACTTTCCGATTTTCATTTTATTCGATTTTCTCTTTGAAATTCAATTGAGGATTCTGGGTTTCATCAATTCTTCTTGTAAGTTCATGAATTCTTTTTACCCAAATATGATTTGTGTTCTTTCAAGCATGAGTAGCTAAATCCACAACTAGGGTTGTGGAAACCATGAGCAATTAACAAAGTATGAATAATAATTAAGTAATTCTTGAATAGTGTTTATGCATGCATTGTTAATTCTTTCGCTTAGAAGTCTTTTTAATGGTGCGCAACGTTAGAACTCGCCTTGTTTCTACTTGCCGGACCAAGGAGGTAGTGAATGAGAAAAGAATTAACAACAGAGATTTAGTGGATGCTATCTAATAGTCTAATGTCAATTGGAGTGAAGGTGAAAACTAAGCCATACATTGATGTGATGACTAATCTGAGGTAAAAGGTAAGGGTTAGTAAAGCACACACCCGTAGCCGGACCAAGGTGCGTGCTGAAATTTTCTACTTGGAGGACCAATCACTTAGGGATACCTAACTTACCAACTTTTCATGTAAAACACTAGGAAAGGATTACTATTATTAGGATTACCACGTTAAGAGCTTGTGGGGAACACATATGCCCTAGTTTCTTTCTCATATTGATATTTCAAAAGTTGAATCATGTCTACTTGTTACTTAAGCAATCTAAATTGTTATTTACTTACAAAATCCCCCCTGTTTACTTTCCTCGGAAATAAGTTGACTAAACGGAAATAATAGTGAGTTAAAGTTAAGTCTAAACCATATTCCTCGTGGGATCGACCCCAACCTACAAGTTGGATTCTTTACTTGATAACGATCGCTTATACTTCTTTAGGGAGGTGTAATTTGAGTGTATCAGCCTTGCACTTCAACTTCATCGAGTGGCTTCCAAACTGTGTCGTTACACTTTTCAGCAATGTCTTGGCATAGGCATCATAAAATTCTTGTACCCACTTTGGTAAATATGGTTGCCTGACCTTTGTGAACTGCTTCAGCTTGTGGTATTTGATTGCCATCAATATGGCAAGATACTCGCTCATGATTTCGTCACTCGAGAGTCAGCGCTCCTCTAAAAGTGTTTGTTCCCCTTCTGCCTTGAGCCTATTCAAATCCCTTAGAGCTATATTAATCAGGAGAACAAGAGAAATAGGATTTGATCTTGTGGGGGCGACATAAGTTTTGATCGGAAATTCACATTCTTTGTAGCTATGCGCTTCCTTACTTTCTTACCCCAATTGGTAGGGGTCTGAGGATTGGACTGCTGTGTCTAAGAAGCCCCCGAAGGCTCGTTCAATGAGACTTTTTTTTTCTTTTTTGAATAAGGAGAAGGAGGAGGGGAGAACTCTCTCTCTCCTATTCATTATTGGAGGAATCAGCTTGTTTACCTTTGGTTCTTGCCATCACCTGCAAAGCAGACATTCAAACAACAAACTTGTGAAGGTTAGTTGAATTTGTACATGAATTGAAACACATTTCAAAAATACTTGTGAGGCTCGCCTAACGGGAAGGCAAATCACCAAACAGGATTGGCGAACTCCGGTGAGCTCACCAAATTGGAAAGTGTCAAATTACTCAAGGCTTAGGCATAAAAGGTGAAGTCAATGCCAACTCATAAATTCCCCGAGTTGGTTTCGGTGGGCTAAGACAAGTCTGCCGAAATTGACAGTGCAAAAGGAAAAAAAACAGGCATCAAGGGCGATGTCCTCTCCCACTCGGCGATTCATTAAGTGGGTTTGGTGGACTAAGTCAAGCCCGTTGAATGAAACAGTACCCAAGCCCATGTGCATGCCAAAGAAGGAGATTTGGATGTTACTGAGCAATTCACCTAACTTCCTTGGTGAGCTAAGACAAGCTCGTTGAATAGGAAGTTTCAGCCCAGTGCCAAATTTTCACAGAGAAACCAACACACACAAAAAATACTAGTTTCCCCCCAATATTACAATCCACCTAAATGTTTTTCTACCCATGGGTACTCAGATTTCCCCCATTTTTCACTAAGCGTTGCACTAATTGACGATTTTCCCTTAAGAAAGTAGTCACCCTGTTTATCATTGGGCAAAATCGGGCAATTGGGTTAACACTGAGCTACTCAAACTTAATTCACTTCAAATTAGGAAAACACCCAGCAAAATAAACAATTCAATTTTGAAATTTAACCAACACAAGCATGATTCATCATTTGCACAGGCATTCACAAGTAAAATCACATGGGTATAGTTCAATTTCAACAATACAATGCAACCCATCAAAATAAGGCATTTAATCTCAGTTAAAGGGCTTAAGCCAGCACCCTATATGCCTTCTAAACTCAAAAACAACAACAAGATGTTGAAACACCAAACTTAAAGCCGAAAATAATCAAGAAACATCGGGGTTGGGTTGACACAAAATCCAAGAAAAAGCACTCCTAGAACCTTCAAAACACTCATAGGAGGCTCACAAACACTCAAAATGCATGAAGCAAGATAAAGAAATCGAAATAGATCTCGGATATAAAAGGTATTGATTTTTGAATTAGAAAAGGCCCTTGACCTTTTTATGTCAGGCCCGTTCGGCGATCATGATTAACGTCGCCGAATGTTTGGTGAATTGCAAATTAGAGCTTAAGCTCGCCGAATATGTCTGCACAAACACCAAACCTGAAGGCTGATTTGGCGGACCAATTGGAGTCCGCTTAATGCACTTCAATGGATCGCCCTTTAGTGTTCTGATCGCCTATCTTGATAGTGCAATTTTCCATCTTTTCAAGCTCAAAAGGCAGATAAGACTTAGTCCGTGTAATGCTTTCAATGGATCACCGTTTGGGTTTTGCATCACTTATGCTTCCCTTTTCAATCTTCCAACCTCTTCTCAACCTGCACTCACAACGCACGTTATTTGAAAGTAGTAAAAATAAAAAATAAAGACTTGGGTTGCCTCCCAAGAAGTGTCTTATTTAATGTCATGGCATGATATATTTCTCAAACTCAATAATCATTTTTGGGGTTCGGGATGGTGTCACTAGGCAAAGTTCCCTTTTGCCTTGAATTTAGATTATTGGCAATTTGACCCAGTTGGTTTCCAGCTGCTTGATAGAAACTGAGTGTGAAGTTACCGTCTGAGATAAGGTGGAGAAGTCATTTTTCAAATCCTTCAACACCTTATTAGACCCTTCAACCTTGTTTTAGATCCTTACAAGCATGTCTTCCATCTGGCTTCCTTCTAGCCCCACTGGATCTTTTGGGCGTGGATGATCATGGGGAGGCACGTATCTATCTTTGTCCATCTCCCTATGTCTCTAATTTCCACCCCGCCAGTCTACCCACACATTATCTCTATCCTTGTTCCAACCTTGATTCCCACCTTGTCGTTGATAATTGTTGTGAGAACCCCCCCCCCCCACTTGATTTCCCAAGTATTGAACTTCTTCATTGTATAATACCTCGAATTTGGCATCATCTGGGCGCTGCCCACTGTTGGTTCTAACCGCATTCACCGAATTGGTTCCACCTCTCATGACATGTTTGAATAACAAATCAATTTGAGTCATCATTTTGGCCATGTTTTCATCTCCCTCATGGTCCCTCTCGACTTGTTCTTTTCTCAAACCCACTTGTAGAAGGGGCACTTGGTCCTCCCTACTGTACCATACTCGATTGACCTTGGTCATATCATCTAGCAACAAAGCAGCTACATCATACAATTTTCTCATAAATCCACCATGGACTAATTGATCAGCCACACTTTTATTGACTGAATCAAGGTTGCAATAAAAGTATTGCAACAACAAATTGTCTGGGATGCAATGCGTTGGACATTGCACGAGTAGCTTCTTGAATCTCAGTCATGTTTCATGCAAAGACTCACCTCCAACACTTTTGAAATTTTGGATTTGGAGATGAAGTTTAACCATCTTAGAGGGTGGAAAGAATTTTTCCAAGACTTCCTCAATTAGCTCATCCCATGAAGTGATAGAGTCATTTGGCAACTCTACCAACCGTCTTGTAGCCTCTCTCGTTATAAAGAACAGGAAAAGCCTCAACCTTATGGATTCTTGGGAGATATTCTTGAATACAAAGGGTCCACACACCTCCTTGAAGTTCCTAAGGTGTTCATGGGAATCCTCATGAGCTAGACCCCCAAGATTCCTTTTATTTAGAGTAGTTGTATCATAGTTCCGGTGATGTGAAACACCATCCTCCCGATTGTAGGAGGTATCCAGATTGCTCCCGTGGTTTGAATAGCATTAATGGACATGTCATTAATATCATCCATGTTTTCATTTTTACCATTGTGACTGTCATTGTCACTCCCATGGTCACTCATTTTGTCAACATGCAAATCAGCCAACAACAACACCAAACAACAAATCTACAATAAATAAACCAAATTAAAATCTATTTTCTCAATAAGAAATCTCAACTACCACTCCCCGATAGCGGCGTCATTTTTTATAAAACCCAAATCACCCTCCAAAACCAATTAAAAGAGTGAGTGATTGTAGGTAGTAAAAAACCCCAACAAAGAGTCGAGGTCGAATCCCACAAGGAATAGTATATCGTGGAGAATTCTTTATCAAGAGATTTAGACTTTAAATCAGCTTATTTGCAATAGTAAGAAAAATTAGATGGATTTTACCATTAACTTAATATAAAACTTTTGTTATCAATTATCACAATTAAACTAAAATTCAAACAAAATCAAGAGTTAACAAGCAATCTAGGGGTGTGGGGATTGGATATCAATGTCGCATAGGAGTGATTTTGTTGCTCTATAGTGATGTACATACATGAACAGGCTAAGTCATCCTCAGTGACGCTAATCATCTTTCGAGCTGAAAGCATCTATGCCTAGAATCTCATTTTGGTCTCATCTAAATGCTATTCCTAAACAACCCAAGACGTTACTATATCCTCTCTTTCAAGAATAGGGTAAATAGATCTGACCCATAACCTCTCATTCGAGCAAGTTGTAGACATCAAACCTAAATTGCTAGTATTGAACTAATTACCCACTCTAATCAATCTCTTTCGATCATCAACCAGAGATCGACAGTAGGAATTAAGCTTGCAACCTTAAACCCTTAAGTTAACCTCATGGTAATTAGACCAAATTCATGCATGAACAACAACAAAATAGAGTATAACACAATACCCACTACATTAAGTCAACACCAAACCCCATTTGAGCACCCCTAGATCTTGGGGTTTAAGCCACTCATGACAAAAAGTAAAGAAATTATGCCTTCCATGAAAGCAACCATGGCTAACTTGAAATCAAGAAATTAAGAGTAAACACACCTTGGATTTAACTTCAATTTATCAAATTCAAGCTTAAAATTGTAAGACCCCAAAAACTAGAAAAAGTGTTCTCTCAAAAGTTAAGTGTTCTTCCAAACTCTAACTAAAAACGCTCTTAATTGAACTCAATATCCCAAATCCCTAAAAATTGTATCATTTAGGCTATTTTTACATTCCCAAAATTTGGCCCAAAATCTAACCAACTCGGCGACGTTAGTCAAGTTTGCCAAACCTAATCGACGACTCGCCCTTCGCTCCTCAGCTCACTTTGTGATGCTCTAGGCTTCATGTGTTTGAACCTTAGTTGGAGAACTCGATCGAGTCAGCCTTTCACTTTTGGTGAATCTCTGAATAACAGCTTAGTTCGTTGTTTGAGCATTAAATCTTTGCCTTGCACACTGTCACTTTGGGCGATGTGCATCAGGACCGCCATTCTAACTGGACGCATCGCATTTTCTAGTGGAGTTCACCAACCTTCTTTAGTAGATACAAGTGATATGCGCTGTCAATTTGGGTGAGGTCGTGCTCAATTGGCGACCCTCTCTTCATGTTAAGCGATAAATAATGTTCACTTTGCACTTTTTTTTTATATATTTTTGACCATTCTTTCAAACTTCAGTCCTTGCCTTGTCCAATTGCCTTCATAGCTGCAAATCATCATTATTTGATTAGAAAAAGACAAAGTTAGACATTGAGGACACTAATTATTGAGCTAAATGGACCTTAAATAAGTGCAAATCTACCGCTCATCACCATAGTTATGTCTACATTGTTTCAATAATGTAGGGTTTGACGATTCCTCCCCCTCCATTTATGGCTAGTGAGCACCTAGGGATTTGAAAATTTGGTGAGTCCTCATACTTCAAGGACCATGTCACCTTTATTGCTTTTCTTATGTCTTTATGTTTTGAATATTGTATGTAGTGTACTGGTTACATTCCGACCACTCCTTTTGATATAATAGATAGCTTGTTAAGACTATGTTAGACTTACACTTTGAAATGTCAAATTATTTTTTTATTAATATGAGACTCTTTACTTTTTTTATTATTTTGTGAAATGTATGTAAAGTGGCTTGTGTAGGGTCTCTCGGTGTCTTATATGCCATGTCACATCTCGGTCTGTTTTGGGTCATGACAAACTTGGTATTTAGAGCACAAGTTTTTAGAAAAAGGTCCTAGGATGTCTGACAAGCCCCATTGAGTAGAGTCTTATTCAGAAGTGTCAAACATGACACATTTATAAATAAGAGGATACAAAGAGTTTAGGAAACTCCACTTCTTTCATTATTCTAAAGTTGTTCCATAGAGTCTATCTCTATAAAGATCTTTCTCCTAAATCATTTTTTATCCTTTCAGGATATGGCCCCTCGAAGAACTTGTATGGGAAGGAATGAGGGCAATGACAATGTGGAGTCCGAGTTTCCTCAAGTTCCGATTGATACTTTTGCTGAGAAAGTGACTCATGCCGAATTTCAAGCCGCTTTCCAAGTGTTGGCTCAAGCTATGACGACCCAAGCCAATAGAGAGGCTAATGCTCCAATGAACCCAAATGTAGGTATGGTGGCGACAAGGATAAGGGACTTCAATAGGATGAATGATACATAATTTCATGGGTCTAAGGTCAATGAGGATCCTCAAGAATTCATTGATGACGTTTACAAAGTAGTAGGGATTATGGGATTGTCTACGGTTGAGAAGGCAGAATTGGTTGCTTATCAAGTCAAGGGTGTTGCTCAAGTCTGGTTTGAACAATGGATGAGCAAGAGGGCGGTTGATGTGGGTCCTCCTGATTGGGAAAAATTCAAGGGAGCTTTTCTTGATTGTTTCTTTCCTCTTGAAATAAGAGAAGAGAAAGTGCTTGAGTTCATTAATCTCTGTCAAGGCAATATGAGTGTGAAGGAGTATGCCTTGAAGTTCACTCAAGTGGCTAAGTATGCTCTGACTATGGTTACCGATTCTAGGGCAAGGATGAGTAAGTTTGTGTCGGGTGTGTTTGACTAGGTTGTCAAAGAATGTTGTACTTCCATGTTGATAAAGGAAGTGGATATTTCCCCGTTGATGACACATGCCCAATAAATTTAAGAGGAAAATCTCAAGTAAAGGGCAAAAGAGTCCAAGAGGGAATAACCCGGTGATGGTGACTTTTCTCATTCTAGGTCAGGTGGACATGGGCGTCTTTAATTAAGGAAACTTTTTTTGGGTGAAGGTTCTTCTAATGCTCCAGCTCCTAAGTTCAACAAAGATAGGGTGTCTAAGCATAAGCCTCAAGGAGGAAATGGTGGTAATGGGTCTTCTATCCCAGTTTTCCCAAGGTGGCTAAGAGTCACTCGGGGAAGTGCTTAGCTGGTACGGATAGTTGCTTTGGTTCTGGGATGAGTGGACACAAGGTGAAGGATTGTCCGTTGCAAGATAGCAAGGGTAAGGATGGTGATAAACGCTCAACTACACCTCATCCAATATTAGGTGTAGACGATCGTAATCTAGTATAAAACCCAACAAATGAGTTGGGGTCGAACCCACAGGGAGCGGTACAAGTTCGAATTCAGTTATGAAGCTATAAACGTGATCTTATCGGTTATAGGAATAAAAATTATCGAAAACATTTAGATAAATTGAAAGGGTGACACGAATGTTAGATGGGGGAAAATATTTGCCAATTAACAACAAAAACAATTTCGAAAACAAGGGAAACAATAAGTAGAGAGGAATTCTTGGGGAAGTGATCGATAGTAGACTAATTTCTCTATATGGGTAAATGACATTTACTAACAATTGCTAAATCCCAGTGGGTAGGTTAGACTATAGATGCAATGGCTTTCTCTCAAACAACTATTACGATTCAAGAGAGTTTTCTCGAACCTCAACAAGCTTAACACTATAAACAGCCCAAAATATTAATTTATCTACCCTCTCGAGCTAGATAGGTAGAATTGAGTTTAGGATTCACTCTCTCGAGCTGAACCCACATCAACCCAATAACTACAATCATCAATCAAAAACCTTAGTTCTAAACCTCTTTCTCAAGCAAGCCCAGAACACTAAGTTAGAATTGCATTTGCAACTACAATTCATAGATTAATACACAGCTATCAAGTAAACCTACTTCAAATAAGCATTTAAATCAATAAACAACAATACCCATAAGCTAATTAAAACCAACAATCACATGATCACACCCCAAGAATTGGTGTTTTAGCCACATATCATAAAAAGGAAGAAACGATTACCAATTATGTTATCCATGAACTGGGTAATGGTTCCCAAATCTCTACAATACTTCAAATCAACTGAATTCAAAAACCCAATAGAAAATTCCTCAAAACCAAGTCTCAAAAGTTCTAAGTTCTACAACGAAAAACTCAGGAGAAACTAAATTCAAGACTGGATAGGACTCAACTCTCCAATTTATTTTATTTCTGCCTTTTAAATTTCAATTTATAGTTTCCCAAATTTTGGCCTTCAGGACCAGTAGGCAAAGTAAGTCGAGCATCGCCGACCAAGTCGGTGATGCGCACTTTGCTCCATTTCATCGCCGATTTGCCTTGGCTCTTTATCCTCAGGGTTCTATGACTTTAGGCGATCAGGATCAAGGTCTCCGATCCTTTCGGCGGTCCGCCGACAGTCCATTTCGATCGCCAAGTAGGTTCTTCCCGAAAGTTGGCATGCTGGAACTTTAGGCGAGCGAAAGAGCCACTCGGTGGCTCGCCGAGTGGTCTTGGCGATCACCAGGATTGCCTTCCTTCAACTTCTTCAGCTTTTTCGCTCCTTTTTGCCCGGTAATGTCCTAGTCTTGCTCCTTTGACTTCATTGCTGTAAATCAACACTTTAACATCAGTTTAGAGCATGAATTAGGCATTTGAGGACACTAAAACTATGAAAACAAAGCCCTAAATGAGTCAAAATCTCGGACTCATCAACACCCCTAACTTAAACTTTTGCTTGTCCTCAAGTAAAACTCAAGATCAATTAGTTCAACAAGGATGTCTACAAACAATGCTACTCAAGACTCAACACAATTGCACACAAGAGGTTCAAACTACACATACAATGTTAAATTGTGCACTCTAAGTTTCAAATTGTGACTAACTATTATCAAATGGACTCAAGCTCACAATGTTTGCCTCAAATGCAAGTTCAAGCTCAACGAAAGTATTCAAATGCCCTTACATAAAGGATGATTCCATGCTCACACAAAATTCATCAACAATTTATAATTTCAGAATCAAACACAACTCTCACACTCACAAAGATGAACACATGCATGACTCTACCCATAGGCTTGCCCTTATTTTCCAATCAACATTATATACAGCTCATTCAAGATCACAAAGGTCTTTTCAAGACTTGTAACGGGGTTGAGTGAAAGGTATGATCATTTAGGCGTAGTGGCTTCTACCTTCATGAAGTATGGCCTGAAAATCACTTTTTCTCCTTCTCTTTCACATTCTAACATGTTCACAATCCACCCTATTATTCATTGAAGCATAATTCATTGGATACCCCATCTCTTTTACTCCTTCCACACATTTATTTCATAAACTTTTCTCTTTTTCAGTTTTTTTCCATCTTCACCTTTTCTTTTCTTTCTCTTTTTTTTTACATGGAGGGGTTCCATCTTTTTCAAACCATTGCTTCAAAGGGGGATTTTTCATACTTCTTGACTTTCCTTCTTTTTCACCACACTCCCAACTTAGGCTTATGTCCTAAGTTGGCTATTCATACGAACCAATACTTCATAAAGGTTATAGGTGATGGGACAAAGAGGTCAAAGTTGTTCAAGTTTCTTCCAAAGAAAAGGATAGGCTCAAAAGGTGCCAAGCAAGGTTCACACTTCTAACAAGGTGGCCATAAAGAGGTATACTATCAATTTAGGTTCACTCTTCACAAATTTTGCCTAAGATCATTTCAATCGCTCGCTTCAATCAATCAATTAGACTAACGGGGCAACTTCTAGGTATCATCAAGCACATAGTTCAAGACAACCTCACCACACATGGCATTCGACGCAATCATCAAACAAGACTCTACAATCTTCAGCTAGCGTGCAATGATCATCACAAGAGATCAACTCAATCAACCAGCTAGTCAGAACAGGATGTTAGGAGTTCACATATGACCTATGTAACTCAATTTGCCTCATCGTAGCCGTACACTCATATCATTCAATTGAGAGCATTATTCAAGTCATCGGCATTGACCACATATGACACTCATTTTTTTAAGAGAACAGCCACATTTACACACATTGAGAAGTGGAAAAAATTTTAAAATCGGTTCAAAACCATTTGCACATTAAAAACAATGGACCAATGTGGATCAAAAACCAAGATATATATATAAACACAAGATAAGATCCAACATTCACAAAACCAAAACCACCAACAGAACAATATCCACAAAAACAGCCCAATAGAGGTAGGTGTGGAAATACCTCACCCCGCCAAATAAAAATAGCAGTTGTCCTCAAATGTAAAGAGATAATAAAAATAGTCTAAAAAGTAACAGTAATGAAGTGAAGAGAATCATCCTGCCAGGCTAAGCCTGGGGTGAAGTCTGCATGTCTGTAACTCCATCTGTCGGGGAATCAGTGAACGGCTCATCAACATCCTTGGCTCCACTAGAGCCCACCATCGACGTCTCTCTACGTGATGCCTATACAGCAATCTCAAACATGGCATCCTCCAGATCTTCCAAATCATCATATATGGCATCGTCACGGACACTAAGCTCCTCCTCATCAGTCTCCGCCTCAGACTCAGCATCTACATCATCAGCCCTAGCAACATCTTCGGTCGTAGTAGCTGGGGGAACCTCAGAACTGGCTGGAATATCGGGGCTTAAATTGTCGAGAATCTCAACTGTACCGAACAACATCGACAAATTTGTGGACTTTAGCTCATCCAAATCCTTGCGCAGCCCAACAACATCAGCCTTCAAGGCCGTCACAGCATCAGTAGCACCCTGGCTCTGCTCGCAAACCTCAACCCTCACAGTAAGGGCATCAAAAGCAAACATGTGGCTGTCAATCAAATCCTGATGTTCCTTCATCTCAGCCCTAATCAGGGCTAAGGCAGCAGCAATCACCCTCTCTATCAGCCCAGGCACAACTACCTCTACCCGGGAGGCACGCACATTAGCAGATTGAGCCAGATGGCCCATCTTGTACAACATAGCCTGGGTGATGGGGGTTGGGAAGTAGAAGCAGCAGAAGTAGTAGAGGGGTACAGCAGTAGAACTATGAGTATCATAAGTAGAGGGACCAGATGTACATTTAGGCGACTGGCCTGAAGGGGCATGATTAACTCAGTCGGCAACATATCAACATCAACCTCCGAGGATGTATCCACCAGTGCAGCCCTCCTCCTGTCGGCCTCATCCCTCAAGTACTTAGCCTCGATATGTCGGATGTCAGTAAAAGAGGTAGGTGTCACCTCCACATCTGTCTTCTTATTCATCGGGACACGGGCTCGCCTACACAGCTTAGTGATCAGCACCGAAAATGGAAGGGAGGTCTGACTCTGTTTGGCCCTCATGGCCATCTCTTACTCAATGAGCCGCCTCAAGTTCAGCCTATACCGAGCTATGATAGAACCAAGACAAGCAGCCTTTGGGTGTCGGAGGATCGACTCGTTTTTTGAAGGCATGATGTTGCTGCTAATAAACCTGAACCAGTATCCGACAGCAACATTCAGGTTCTTTTTCTCAAGCAGTGCACCTTCCTCGATCCACCTTGGTGTCACATCAGAAATGAGGGGTGTCAGCCAACCGTTTAGATCATCTAGGGTCTTTTTCTTTATGAGGTCGATGTAATCATGCATGAAGTCCCGTGAACACCCAAGTACCGCATTTATATTTGAGCTGCTGCACTTCACCTTCCAGCCTCGAACCATCACCTCATCAACCAGCTTAAACATGTTGGCCTTTTTCTTTTCTTTAGGGACCAGCTCCCCATAAGCAGAGTAAAACTCCCGGACCCAAGTAGGGATATAAGGGCCTCGGGGTTTGGTAAAAACTTCAAATTTGTGGAACTTCAATGTGTTCCACACCTCAGGATATCTGTCCACCACACCATCGATAGACAACCATTTTTCTTCCAATATGGTCCTCGAACCCTCGACCTTTAGTATGTTGAGTGACCGGGGAGGAGGACCCTGGACTGGTGGAGCCTGTACCACTTCTTGAGCTGGAGCAGCAGTTGGAGGAGGCGTAGGAGGCACCGAGATCCTAGACGGATCATGCATACCCTTGGAGCGTAGCTCCGCTCTCCTAGCCTGTAGGAGTTGATCGTCCTCCGGTTCAGATACAGAGCCTGGGAAGTGTTCCCTGATTATCCTTCACTGTGAGATGTGGTAAGGTGCATAGCGTAGATACCATCACTATCGGAGCTCCCCTGCGTAGGTGTGGGTTGCACAGGGCCCTTGCCCTTGCTCTTTCCCCCTCTTGGAGGAATTTTAGTAGTCGGGGCCCGGGAGGCAGCAGCCTCCTCATTGATTACTATTCCACGTTCCCGCTTTTGGGGCGGTTGATTTCTTCCTGCTACTTTGGGTCTAGCCATTTCTGCAACATAAAACAACACACGTTAGATGTAATTCAAAGAAAAAGAAAAGTATGAAAAACTGCACAAAAAGACTCGCCGAACCATTTAGTGTGTCGTCGAACCCCTTTGGCGAACCAGGTCGTGCTCGCCGAAAGTTCCATTGTAAAATCACTCAAAAATAAAAGCAGGTCGGTGAAGTCCAGGGCCAATCGGTGGATCGCCAACTCCATTCGGCGAACTAAAAGTAGTTCACCGAAAGTTATAAAACAATTTAAGAAATTAGGGGCGCAGAAGGGTGATCAAAAGTTACTTTTGGCGAGCTCAAGCATATCACCAAAATTTACAGAACTTAGACTCACAAAATAGAGAATTAAAAGGTGATCTAGGGATGTTAGGTGAACTGCCGAACCACTCGGCGAGCTCGACACAGCTCACCGAATAGCCCAACCTGCCAGTTTTGTACCCCGAACTTCAAAATCTAATCCGCAACCCACGAAAACAAAATTAAACACTCATTTCATGCAATTTAACTAAGACCCATGCCCACGGGGTACTCAGACTTCCCCAGATTTGGCCAAAATTGGCCAATTGACATCTTTTGCCCTTAAGAATGACGTCAACCGCTCTATCATTAGGCAAAATTCAAAAATTAGCACAATTCGGGGTTACTCAGACTTCACCCCGCTAGACCCACAACAATTTCAATACAACCAAACAATTTTAACAATCATAGACAAGGGAATTCACTATCTAAGGCCAATTAATCATGATTTCAACTAAACAAGGGTAAACAACACACCACATCATCAACAACTCAACACTAAAAAAAGAGAACAACCACACAACAATCATGCATTCAATTTCAACACAAATTAAAGCGGAGTTCGGAAAACCAACCTTGTATGCCGAAAATTTGAAATGCTACGCAAGCAAAGAATCCAAAAATCCTCCCGGAGTCGTAAATCCCTCACAAACAAGTAAGAAAATAAAATATGAAAGAAAGTAAAAGTGGTTGTGAAAGTTTGGAAGCCAAAAAGTATGAAAATGAAGAGATTTTAAATTTAAAACAGTTTGGCCTTTAAAAACTATTTAGTTCACACGCCAGTCGGTGACCACGACTTACGTTGCCGACCCACTCGGCGATGCACTGAATGGTACTTTAGCCCGCCGAGTTTTACGAAACCTCTAGAAATCTAGGTGGTTCCAACGGCGATCCAAGTCGGACTCGCCGACCTGTTCGGCAAGTCACCGACTGTACCTTTGGCTCGCCTAGCTACCATTTTCCCACAATTTCAACTTTTCAACCTGCACATTTAGCACCCGTTATTCAAACAATAGTCATAAAAGCATTAAAGCTTGGGTTGCCTCCCAAGAAACGCCTTATTTAACGTTGTGGTATGATGTGGATACGCTTTCAAGATTCATTTTTCGGGTTGGCCAAGGTATCACTTGGTAGACCCCTTTTTTCCTTGGTTTCAAATGAGATGAGATTTGACCCATTTACGTTTCCAATTTTTTGATGGACACTGAGTGAGAGGTGACCGTCTGATTGAGTGTGGAGACATCCTCTTTCATTTCTTTCAAAAAAAATCCGACCGTTCCACCTTATTGAGAATGCGAGCAAGCATATCTTCTGTGCGAAAGTTCTCCAGGTCAGCTCTTTGCTCCTTTGGCTTTTGAAGTTCATGGGGTGGAACGTATCTTCCTTGTCACCATCATGTTCCTTCCAATTAGCACCACGATTGCACCATTCTCTGTCACGGTATCTCCATCCATCATCCATTTCTCTATTCCAACCTGGATTCCCGTCCGGCCTTGGGTAGCTTGAACGGAATCCTCCTCCTTGATTCGTAAGAAAATTTACTTCCTCATTATATAGAGCCTCAAAGTGTGCATCATCGGGGTTAACCCCACTAACACCAACAATATTTACACTTTTTTACCCACTACCCATCACATTTTTCGATAAAATATCCAGTTGGGACATCATTTTTGCCATATTTTGGTCTTGCTCATGGTCCTTCTCGATCTGCTCTTTTGTCATTCTAAAAGTTAGAGGAGACACCTGGTCCTCTCGAATGTATCATGCTCTATTAATCTTGGTCATCCCATCGAGGAGATTAGATGCTACTTCGAATGGCTGTTGTATTATACCTCCTTGGACAAGTTGATCAGCCACACCTTTGGTCACCGAGTCAAGACTCCGGTAGAAGTGTTGCAACAACATGTTGTTTAGAAGCCCGTGAGTCGTACATTGAAGTAACAACTTCTAAAATTTCAGCCACGTCTCATGGATTGGCTCACCCTCCAAACATTTGAAGCCCTGAATATTGTCTCTCAAAGACATCATTTTTTAAGGAGGAAAGAACCTTATGTAGAACGCCTCGGTAAGTTCATCCCAAGTGGTAATGTAATCCCTTAGTAAATCAGCTAACCATTTGGTAGCTTCCCCTATCAAAGAAAAAGGGAACAACTGGAGACGGACTGATTCTTGTGAGATGTTTTTGAACGAGAATGGACCACATACGTCCACAGAGTTCCGAATATGATCATGGGGATCCTCATGAGCTAACCCTCCGTATAATCCTTTAATTGGCAAGAGTTGCAACATTGTTCTAGTCACATGGAAGACAGCATTCCCCTAAACCGGAGGTAAGCGTATAGCACCAACGCCACCTAATTGAATTGGGTCATTGACATCATTCAGATTTTTGATATCATCTTGGTGGCCAAGGTGGCTACCGTTACTTCCGTTCACACTCATCCCATCCTCTGTTCAAACATATCCAACACAAACACAAAACAAGGTAAGTTGATTCAACTACAACACAAGAAGATCACAATCTAAAGTTCAATAAGAGAATTCTAAACACCACTCCCCGGCAGTGGTGCCATTTTTTATAAACACTCAACTACACATCATCCAATATTAGGTGTAGACGATAGTAATCTAGTATAAAACCCAACAAATGAGTTGGGGTTGAACCCACAGGGAGCGGTAAAATTCAAATTCAATTATTAAGCTATAAACGTGATATAATTGATTATAGGAATAAAAATTATAGAAAACATTTAGATAAATTGAAAGTTTGACACAAATTTCAGATGGGGGGAAAAGATTTGTCAATTAACAACTAAAACAATTTTGAAAACAGGGGAAACAATAAGTAAAGACAAATTCTTGGGGATGTGATCGATTGTAGGCTAATTTCTCTATATGGGTAATTGACATTTACTAACAATTGTTAAATTTCAGTGGGTAGGCTAGAATATAGATGCAATAGCTTTTTCTTGAATAACTATTATGATTCAAGTGAGTTCTCTCGAACCTCGACAAGCATAACACTACAAACAGCCCAAAACCTTAATTTATCTACTCTCTCGAGCTAGATAGGTAGAATTGAGTTTAGGATTCACTCTCTCGAGCTGAACCCACATCAACCCAATAACTACAATAATCAATCGAAAACCTTAGTTCTAAACCTCTTCCTCAAGCAAGCCAGAACACTAAGTTAGAATTGCATTTGCAACTACAATTCATAGATTAACACACAACTATCAATTAAACCCACTTTAAATAAGCATTTAAATCAGTAAACAACAATACCCAAAAGCTAATTAAAACCAACAATCACATGATCACACCCCAAGAATTGGGGTTTTAGCCACACATCATAAAAAGGAAGAAACGATTACCAATTATGTTATCCATGAACTGGGTAATGGTTCCCAAATCTCTACAATACTTCAAATCAACTTAATTCAAAAACCCAATTGAAAATTCTTCAAAAACAAGTCTCAAAAGCTCTAAGTTCTACAATGGAAAACTCAGGAGAAAGTAAATTCAAGACTGGATAGGACTCAACTCTCCAATTCATTTTCTTTTCTGCTTTTTAAATTTTAATTTATAGTTTCCCAAATTTTGGCCTTCAGGACCAGTAGGCGAAGTAAGTCGAGCATCGCCGACCAAGTTGGCGACGCGCCTTTTGCTCTATTTCATCGTCGGTTTACCTTGGCTTTTTATCCTCAGGGTTGTGTGACTTTAGGCGATCAAGATCGAGGTCGCCGATCCATTCTGCGGTCTGCCGACAGTCCATTTCCATTGCCAAGTAGGTTCTTCCCCAGGGATGGCATGTTGTAACTTTAGGCGAGCTAAAGAGCCACTCGGCGGCTTGTTGAGTGGTCTAGGCGATCACCAGGATTGTTCAACTTCTTCAGGTTTTTCACTCTTTTTTTCCCGGTAATGTCCTTTCCTTGCTCCTTAGCCTTCATTGCTGTAAATCAACACTTTAAGAACACGAATTAGGCATTTGAGGACAATAAAATTATGAATACAAATCCCTAAATGACTCATCAAATGGTAGGCAAGCTCAGCCTAGTGGTTCCGATTTGGGTGCTCCAAAGAAAAATAGATTATATGCTCTTCAGACTCGACAGGATCATGAGGATTCTCTGGATGTGGTGACCGGTATGTTGAAAGTCCTCATCTTGATGTTTATGTTTTACGTTATCTGGGTGCTACCTTTTCATTTGTTACTCCTAATGTGGCCATGAGATTTGATGTTGGTCCCAAAATCCTTTCTAATCCCTTTCATGTATCTACTCATGTGGGTGACGCTATTGTGGCTAAGAGAGTCAATAGAAATTTTCCTATTTCCATATCTCATAGAGTCACTCATGTCGATCTTATAGAGCTTGATATGTTAGATTTTGATATTATTCTTAGGATGTATGAATTCATGCATGTTATGCTTCTATAGATTGTAGGACCTGATTGGTCACTTTCAAGGTTCCGAATGAACCTATCATGTCGTGGGAAGGGGGAAATTTTGTTCTCAAGGGTCAGTTTGTATCTTACCTAAAAGCTAAAAAATTAATTTCTAAGGGTTGCATTTATCATCTTGTTCAGGTTAGGGATAAAGATTCTGAGACCCCTGCTCTTGAGTCAGTTCCGATAGTAAATGAGTTTCCAGAAGTGTTTCCCGATGTTCCTTCCGAAAGGTAAATAGACTTTGGTATTGACCTTCTCCCAGATACGCCGTCTATCTCTAATCCTCCTTATCGTATGGCCCCGACAAAACTTAAGGAGTTAAAGGGATGATTGAAGGATTTATTGGATAGGGGTTTTATTAGACCGACTATCTCTCTCTGAGGAGCCTCGATATTATTTGTTCTAAATAAGGATGGTTCTCTCCGAATATGAATCGACTATCGGCAATTGAATAAAATTACCATTAAGAATAAGTATCATATTCCAAGGATTTATGACTTGTTTGATCAAATCCAATGAGCGAGTTACTTCTTCAAGATTGACCTCCGGTCGGGTTATCACCAATTGAGGGTGAAATCCAAAGATGGCTTTTCAAAGTATTCTATGGTCATTATGAGTTTTTGGTGATCTCGTTTGGTTTTACTAATGCTCTGACGGCATTTATGCATTTGATGAATAAGGTCTTTAAGATATATCTTGATATGTTTGCGATTTTGTTTATTGATGATATCTTGATTTAATCATGGAGTGAGGATGAGCATGTTGGGCATTTGAAGATTGTATTGCATATTCTCAAGGATTGGGAATTATATGCTAAGTTTAGCAAGTGTGAGTTTTGGTTGAGGTTCGTTGCTTTCCTTGGCCATATTGTCTCCGATGAAGATATTCAAGTCAATTCTAAGAAAACCGAGGTTGTTAAGAATTGGCCTAGACCTTTGTCCGCTTTGGATATATGGAGTTTATTGGGTTTGTCCGGTTACTATAGAAGGTTCGTGGAAGGATTTTCCTTTATTTCTTAATCTTTGACGACATTGACTCAAAAAAGGTGAAACTTTTATTGTCATAAGCTTGTGAGAAGAATTTCCAAGAGTTGAAGAATAGACTCACTTCAGCCCCTATTTTACGTTATCGGAAGGATCATATGGTTTTATGATTTATTGTGATGCTTCATGGATTGGTCTTGATTGTGTTTTTATGCAAAATGGGAAATTCATTGCTTATCCTTCGAGGCACTTGAAAGTGCATGAAAATAATTATCTGACTCATGATTTGGAGTTAGCGGTGGTGGTGTTTGCTCTAAAGATTTGGAGACATTACTTATATGGCATTCACATAGATGTGTTTACCGACCACAGGAGTTTGAAGTATATGTTCACTCAAAAGGATTTGAATCTTCACCAAAGGAGGTGGTATGAGTGGTTGAAGAATTACGACATGAGTGTCCTATATCTTCCCAGAAAGGCTAATGTGGTGGAAGATGCTCTTAGTCAGTTATCGATGGGTAGTGTTGCTCATGTTGAGGATGATAAAATGGAGTTAGTTCACGTTGTTCGTAGATTGGACCCGATTGGGTGTCCGGTTGGTTGATTCTGATAAAGGTGGTATAGTTATTCATAATAGTTTGGAATCGTCTTTTGTATCGGATGTGAAGGCTAAAAAAGATCTTGATCCGGTATTAGTTGACTTGAAAAAATCAGTTTCGTAAAAAGCCATTGAGGCATCTCCCAAGGATGAGATGATGTCATTTGATATACAGGTCGGTTATGTATTCCAAATGTTAATGAGTTGAGAAAAAGAAGCTCATAGTTCTCGGTATTCTATTCACACGGGAGCCACTAAGATGTACCATGATTTGTGGGAGGTCTATTGGTGGAATGGGATGAAGAGGGATATTACAGAATTTGTGGTTAAATGTCTGAATTGTCAACAAGTGAAAGTTGAGCATCCGAAATCGGGCGGTTTAGCTCAAAACATTGGTATTCCTACATGGAAGTGGAAAGATTTGAATATGGACTTCAACATGGGTTTACCCTACACTCGTCAATAATTTTATTCGATTTTCATTATTATGGACAAATAACGAAATCAACTCACTTTCTTCCCGTTAAGACTTTATTCTGATCGAAGGATTATTCCAATCTTTATATTATGGAAATGGTAAGGTTGCATAGAGTGGCTTTGCCCATTATCTCTTATTGAGGTACTCATTTTACATTTCTGTTTTGGAAGTCGTTTTAGAAATGTCTTGCTACCCAAGTGAACCTTAGCATGGCTTTTTATCCTCAAACTGATGGACAAGCCGAGTGCACCATTAAGACTCTAGAAGATATGTTAAGAGCTTGTGTAATCGATTTCAAGGGTAATTGGGATGATCATTTGCCTCTGATTGAGTTTTCTTATAATAATAGTTATCATTCTAGTATATGGATGGCACCGTTTGAGGCTCTTTATGGTAGGACATGTAGGTCTCATGTTGGTTGGTTTGAATTTGGCGAGGTCGCTTTGATAGGGCCCGAGCTGGTGTATGAGGTCATGGAAAATGTTCAACTTATTCATGAGAGGTTGAAAACGGCTCAAAGTCGACAAAAGTCTTATTCTGATGTTAAAAGAAGAGAATGAAAATTTGATGTTGATTATTGGGTTTACTTGAAAATTTCACCCATGAAGGGCATTATGAGGTTTGGAAAGAAAGGGAAGCTTAGTCTCTGTTATGTGGGCTCATATCAAATTGTGAGGCGTATTGGCAAGGTTTCTTATACACGTGAGTTGCCTAATGATTTTGCATCGGCACATTCGGTTTTCCATGTCTATTTGTTGAAGAAGTGTGTTGGAGATCCGACGTCTATCATACCTTTGAAATGTTTTGGAGTTAAAGAGAACCTTTCTTATGAAGATCTTCTGGTTGAGATTTTGGACCGGCAAGTTCGGAAGTTGAGAAATAAGGAAGTTTCTTCCAGGAAGGTTCTTTGATGGAATCAATTAGTTGAGGGTGCTACTTGGGAGGCCGAAGTCGATATGATGTTCCGGTATCCTAATCTATTTCCCTCATCTCCTATTATAGCTCGAGGTATTAGTCCCTCATGGTTCATTCTTTTGGATTCATGCGTTTTAGTCATTCTCGTGTTTCTATATGTATTCCTGTTCATGCAAACTTGATTTCTATATTATGATTTAGCTTAGAGTTATTCTCCATGTGTTATGTGCATTTTGATGAAATATGCATTCTTGTTGGGTTGTTAGTTTCTCTCCTACTCTATTCATGCTAGTTTGAGTCCCATTTGAGGACGAATGTTCCCAAGGGGGATATATTGTAACATCTCAAAATTTAGAAAAGGAAAGAAAGCCAAAAATACCTACTAGTTAAATTCCACGAGACCAGTCTACGATTCGTAGGAAGTTCTACGGATCATAGAACAATTTCGTATGAAGTGAGAAAATTATTTTGAAAATCAAACCCAGTAACTAATTCGATGATTGACCAAGACGGTCCATCAAATATTCTACGGTCCATAAGACGGTCCCGTAGAAGGTTCTAGACTTAGTGAAGTTTTGGGGTTAAATTGAATCTACAGTTTGGTTCTATCGGCCGTAAAAAGGTCTCGTCAAAGTTGGATGAAGTTTTAGGCTCTAGTACTTAGTCTACGGTTGACTAGTACGGTTCATACAAAGTCCTACAGACCATAGGTCGCAATTGTAGGACTGACCGACACTTATTTTAAAAAATGTTTTGTTCTTTTCATATGCACCAAATTCCTATACTACGTCCTTTTGCCTATAAATAAGCTCATATATCAAGTAGCAAGAAAGAAGGAGCTAGGGTTTAAGTTCAAGCCTCCTTTTCACTATTGTTTTTAGGCTTTGATCCTTAAGGTATGTAGGGCTTCATTAATGGGTTTCATTCACCCATTGAGCCCCAAGGTTTCTCAATTCTCCAAGTCAAATTTCATTTTAATTGATTAAGGTTTTCATTCAATTTTTCATGGGTTCAATTGGTGTTGATTCAATTGTTCAATTTTGATCTTATTATATTGTTTTTTTTACCTTCATTACATTCTTTCTAATTAATTCCATGTGAACTCATGCATTGATCATGATAATCCTAATTTTTCATGAATTTGTAAGAGAAGCTATGAATCTATGAATGACGTTTTTATGAACTTATGCTTGATTTATGAAAAGGAAGGTTTTGTGATCTAGATTGATTTAAAATGAGCATCAATGAAGTTGTGAAAGAATTTTCTCACAAATTAAGAAATCATGGTTTGATGAAAGGTTTTCTCACTTATGCTTGATTCATGATTTAATGAGCTACTATATGATGTTTTAAGCTTGGACTAGTAATTAAATTGTGCTTCTCCATGTATGATGGTACTTTATGAGAATGACTATTCCGTTGGAATTTAACTTAGCACCGAGAGAACCTTGAGGTGGAGGCTAAAATAGGGTAGTCTCTAGTAGCAACCTCTAGTTCCAAACTATGTGCCTCCGTAGATTTGCCTTAAATGGCCTAGCTAGTGGATCCACATACAACGTATGACATAATACAAAGTTCTACATGGGCAAGTAGACTCTCCATTTTTTATGTGGGAGTTACTTTAGATTCCATTTATAGTTCGCATGGTCTATTGTCAGTTAAAGCTAATATTCCACAAAATGAATTAAGTTACTTTCAAATGTTTTATGAGGCTTCCTTTATGATTTCAAGATGCACTATGTTCATGATCATGATTCTTCTTTAAAGATTTTACTATGTTTAGCTTGGTCATGCATTTCATGTTTTTGATTATGTCCTCTTATGATCACTTTTCACGTTTTTATGCATATTCCTCATACTTAGTATATTTCATGTACTAATGCATATTTGTGCCTACATTGCTTCACTAATGTAGGGCTTGCCGATTCCTCTCCCTCCGTTCGTGGCTAGTGACCACCTAGAGATTTGAAGACTTGGTAAGTCCACATACTCCGAGGACCATGTCACCTTTATTGCTTTTCTTATGTCTTTATATTTTTCATATTATATATTGTGTGTGGGTTACGTCCTGGCCACTCCTTTTGATGTAATAGATGGCTTGTCAAGACTATATTAGACTTCCGCTTTGAAATGTCAAACTATTTTTCTTAATATGAGACTCTTTACTTTTGTCTATTATTTTGTGAAATGTATGCCAAGTGACTTGTGTAGGGCCTCTCGGGGTCTTATACATCATGTCACATCTAGGGTGTACTTTGGGTCGTGATAATATGATTATGTATTTTTCGTCGGAATTTACTTAGCACTGAGAGGACTTTGAGATGGAAGATATCCCGATAGTAGAAGTCGGGTCTCTAGAAGCAATTTCTTTGTACCAAACTACGTGCCCCTGTATGATGGTCTTAAATGACATGGCTAGTGGATCCACAATAGAAATTATGAATGAATGTGACGGAATTATACCTTGAAAAGTAGATTCCTCTTTTTTGTGTGAGCGTCAATGTTATAGCTCACATGGTCTTATTGTCGGTTAATGGTAAATATCCCACAAATGAACTTTGTTTTCTTGAAAGGATTTATGAAAATTTCTTAAAAGGTTTTAAGTATGCATTGACCTCGTATATGATTTATGATTTCTCTTTAAAGGTTCTTATGATGTTCGACTTGGTCTTGCATACCATGTTTAAGCTCATAATACTTTACGTTTTTATGCATTTCTCCATACTTAGTACATTCACCGTACTAATACATATTTGTGCCTATATTATCTTATAATATAGGGTCCGGCGTTTCTCCTCCTGCTCGTGCTTAGCTTGGTTTGCTTTGCTAGTACATTGGATTGGTGAGTCTTCATGTTTTGAGGACAAGACCATCGATGTTTTATTTCTTATACTATCTTTTCATTTCAGACTTGTACGTGGTGTATGAATTATGTCCCAACCACTCTTATGATGTTAGAAAGGCTATGTTAGACACATTTTAGATTTTCGCACATGTTCAGATTCCTTTTATGATATGAGAGTTTTATTGTCTATTCTCTCTTGTTGTATTTCTATTACGTCATGCTTATGTCAAGTGGCATGTTTAGGGCCTCTTGGGGTTCCATTCACCATATCACACTTAGGGAATACTTTGGATCGTGACAATGTACCTTGAAGATATTCATTTGATTTTTTAAATAAGCAATATAATGTGAAGAAATAAAGAAAATCCAAGAATTAGAGGGGGGAAATGGAATTCCTACCTATAGAGAACGCTACACCACCGGGTCTAGGCTTTTTTATCTATAGAGCTAAGTGTCAAGAATACATCTAAATTATTTCTTATCTTTGAGTTTCATACCTAAACTATTGAGAGTATGAGAAACACACTTAAACTATCGGTCATTAGTTTGAGAAATACACCTTAATGCAAACTGAACCAAATGTGTATACACACTTAGACGCGTCTAACCTTGAATTTTTGTCTACGTAGAACTTTTTTTTCCTAACACATTTTTTTTGTTTTTTTTTATATACTTTTGAATTGATTTTAAAAATCTTAAACTCTTCCCTTCTTTTCTTCATCATTGCTCATCCATTTTTCTTCATTTCTTCACATCTATTATATATTTTTTTCGACCTCCTCCTCCTCCTCGTCTTCTTCTTCTTCTATATTTATCAACATCCTTCTCCATTTTATTATTTATAATCTAATTTGTTTTTTTCTTCATTTTAATTTTTAACTTTTCGTCACGGTCGAATTATTTTTCGCATGACAATTCATGTGATATTTTATTTTATTTTTAAAAAAAGTGTAATACACACCATCATATATTATTTGAGGTGTGTTTCTCAAACTTATGAGTGACAAAGAAAAACATACTAAAAATATATTATTATTATGGT
This sequence comes from Solanum etuberosum, assembly GCA_029582245.1. Lineage (NCBI taxonomy): Eukaryota > Viridiplantae > Streptophyta > Magnoliopsida > Solanales > Solanaceae > Solanum > Solanum etuberosum. Next base: position 36,708 of record JAJONR010004193.1, read on the forward strand.
TTGACCAAGCGACCAACATGTTATAAAACTAATATTGAAAAGGCATAAACATGTTGGGATAAAATCTCCCTCTAAACAAAACTCTCTAAATGACTACATTGTGGTTTGTGGATACTATTGTGTTTTTGGTATGATAAGAGGGTTTCCAATTTGTAGAGTTCAAATTTTTCTTCTAAAAAAAGAATAACTATATATGGAAGAGAATTATATTTTCCTTTCACAAAAATACAAACAATTTTGATAATACTTTGACTTTTTATCAAGAGAATAGTAAAACTCAAGTATGGTATAGTAAAATTCAAGTATGGTAAGAAAATCAGTGCAAAATTCTAACAAAAAATACAACTAATTAAATTATTTCTTATTTTTGTGTCTCATACCGAAACTTTTGAGCGTGTGAGAAACACATCTAAACTATAAGTCATTAGTTTGAAAAACACAGCTCAATACAAACTGGACCAAATTTGTATACACACACTTAGACGCGCCTGATATTGAATTTTCTACGTGGAATTTTTTTTGCTAACACATTTTTTTGTTTTTTATATACTTTTCAATTGATTTTTAAAATCCTGAACTCTCCCCTTCCTCTTTATCATTTTCAACCGTTTTTCTTCATTTCTTCACCTCTATTGCATATTTTTTTTTCAACCTCCTCCTCTTCCTTTTCCTCTTCTTCTTCCTCTTCCTCTTCTTCTTCTTATTTCTTCTTCATCGTCGTCCTCCTCTTCTTCTTCTGCTACTATATTTATCAACATCCTTCTCCATTTTATTCTTTTATAAGTTAATTTGATTTGTTTTTCATTTTAATTTTAACTTTTTGGTACGGTAAAATTACGTTCTACGTGATAATTCATGTGATAATTGTTTTTTAGAAAAGAGAAAGTGTAAGATACACATCATCACATATTATTTGAAATGTATTTCTCAAATGTGAAATTCTAAAACAAAAAAATAAATATATTTTTGACACTTGATATTACGTATATAGAGAGATTAGTGAGGACAAAAAGGAGAGGAATTTGAAAACATGGAAAATTGGCATTAATGGAAGGTGAATTAAAATGAAAAATACCTTAGCTACGGGGGACTAGGGCCACCATCCAAGTGGGTAATCCAACCATGTGCCATCATATGGTGGTTGGCACTTCTCCGGCCCCACTTCTCCTTCTCCAAATTAAGCCTACCGTCCCCCCTCCCAACTCTAATTTCTAATGCATTCTCTTCTATCTAATCTTAATTAATATCATCCCCTTTATATTTCCTCCCTTCAATTTCTTAAATATATATTTATATTCTTAAATATATCATGATATTTGTATGATTATACTTAATTTTTATATAAAAATAAATATATTATTATTTTAAAAAATAAATTAGTCAAAAAATAATGTCAAATGAAATATGACAAAGGGAATAATTGTCAAGATACTTTTAGTGTATAAATAAATAGGAGAACTAAGTAAAAGATGGCCAAATACATAAACACAACTTTAACTTGCCTCATTTTTCATTCGACACTTATGTCAGACTTGTTCTATTTTAATTCCTTATTTTTATTATTATGTACCATTTAAATTTGAAACACAAATTTTATATTTTATCATTTTTTATACTCTTCAAATATAATTTTACACTTTAAAAATTGACAGATGTCAATTAATTTTCATTAAAATAATAAAAATAAAGATGACAAATATCAATTTTCTTTTATACTATTTTTGTGTTTTTTCGCGAAAAATAACTGATAAAAGTTCATTAGTTTTCTTAAAGTATGTCGCGGTATTCTTTAGATGAGTCATTGACAACTCGAAAAAGTCCATTAAATTTATTTTTTTAATATTATTATTAACCATGAATCAAAGTCTTTATTTTTATCCATATTGAAGATACTAAGCTTGTTTTTCTATATTGAAGCTGAGATAAATTAGAAAGTGAATATTTTAGGTTAAAACCAGATTATACAAAAAAAAAACACGTCGTAACGTATTCAGTTGGATGTTTTTTTTTTCCAGGAAGTTGGATGTTTCATATCATTATTTTTAATGTTTATCAACATGCTTTGAATAATTTACACAAAATAATATTTTTTGTAGTTAAACATTACATGAAAAAATATAATTGGAGGATTAAAATAAAAACTTTGAAATAGAGTGCCAAAATTTGGTCTAAAAAAATATGTATAACTCTCACCATGTTTCATTTAATTATTTATGATTAAGACAATTCAATATTTTGCATGTATTTAGCTTATGCATTAAAAAGAGTTCTAGTGTTTAGTAAATTCCATGCTCGTAATATTTAATCAAACATCATTACGTTCTCCATGTTGGGAGTATCGAAATAACACATCATATAGATAGCTCTTTATAAAAATCATTCAAAATAAAAGGCACATACGTAATTCTCTTATCATTCCTGTACAATGTATAAAACACACATTAGCTCTTGTTTGGGCATAGACTTGGTGAAATTTTTAACTTTTTATATTTTAAACTTTAAAATTTGAGATTTTGAAATCATGATATGTGAAATTTGAAGTTATATTTGTAAATATATTTTTTCTCAGAAACAATAACCAAAATTACTCCTTCCGTTTATTTTATTACTTGTTAAATTTTGATTTGACACATCTATTTAAAAAAAAAAAAATTGGTATAGTGAATTTATTATTTTATCCATATTAAATATAAGATTTTCAATATATATACTCACTATATTTTTCAAAGACATTAATTTGATATTAATATATTGAGGATATATTAGGAAAAGAAAAATGCCTACTAAATTGTCAAAAATGACTAGTAAAAGAAGAAGAATTAAATTAAAAATTATTTGACAAGTAAATAGTTTCTTTGTCCCTAATTACTTGTCCATTTTATTTTTTTTAGTTGTCCCTAATTACTTGTCCATTTTGACAAAGATAATTTTTTTTTTAACTTATTGTACCCTCAATTAATTACATTGAAAAAGGTAGAACTTTTTGAAAATTTTAAATTTTTAATTCATTCACTTCATAATTTTTTTAATAAATGTGTTAATTCAAAAATGAGCAAGTAACTAGCTACAGAAAAAATAGAACGGAAGGAGAAAGTATAAGTGTAGGTGAAATTTTTTCCCAAATATAATCCAGAGAAAGCCCCTCTGTTTCCGTATCATCTTCTCACCTTCCATTTTGCCCCTTCTCTCTTTCTATATATTCTCTCTTTCCTTCCTTTCATATTCCCTTCTCCACCTCACCCCACCTCACCCCTCTTTTGTATTTTTTTGTTATCAACGTATATTGTGTGTGTCAGAAGTCAGAGAAAACTTAAGCTTTCTTTTGTCGTCCTTGTAATCAAACAATCTTCTCCTTTTTTTTTCTTTTCCAATCAAACCCTAAATTAATTCTATGACTACTGCTCCAACAAGAAGTTCCATCATCAGAACTAGATTTGCTTATCGGTTTCTTCGTTCCCTTAGAAAACTGAACAAGCAGGAAAAAACCAATTCACGAAGGGTAAAACATGCTGCTTATGCATCCATGGCGTCTGCTGTCGGGTCAAAGAGAGCTTGGAGTCAGGCCGTGCTTTCAAAGATTCGTAACAGATCTCTCAATCGAATTCTGGTGAAGAAGAAGAGAAGATCATCAGAGGAGAGTGGGTTTGGTGAACTTCGAAAACTTGTGCCTGGTGGTGAAGTTATGGGTTTCTACAATTTATTAGATGAAACTGCTGATTATATCAAGTGTCTTACTTCACAGGTACAGGTTATGAAAAATATTCTTAATCTACTTTCACCCTGAAATTATAGTGCCTACTCATCATGTACTAGCTTCAAATAAATCTTGAACTAATGTATTTATCAATATGGGTTGATGAGGTCAAGAATCATCATATTTATATTTTGCTTATATATTTACATAATAAATATTTCACTCTACTTCATATTTTCCTTTGTCGGAGAGGAGGGTGTTGGGTATATTTTTCGCTTGTCTTATTACTCATGATGGTCGATCGAGATTTCTTTTATTAACTTCCGTACGACACCTAATTATTTCGGCCTTAACGAGATGGAGGCTAATATTTGGGTTAGATTTTGGTCGCAAATATTACGTATGAAGTTGAGATGTGTCTCTATATTACTTATTAGTGATGAATTTTTTAACGATAAGCATTATGGTACCATCTTAAAACATAACATAATTATTAGAATTCTACCTCAATTTTGATTTTATGTTTAACTTTTTTTTTTTTTTTTTTTTGTGTGTGAATTTGTGTTGAAGTAGCTAGTTTAGTTTTTGGATTTCTTTTGTATTAGTAAAAGTCTCAACTCACATGTAGTTTGATACTTTGGCGTAAGTACAGTTCATAGGAAGGTATTATATTAGCCTGTCCCCACTTCCAGTTGTTAGGAAAGCTAATTATGTGGTTCCGGCTAATTTAACGGCACAATTTTCTTTAGAATCAAAAGTATTCCTTTTAAATTATTTTAAAAAAAATAAAAACCAGTCATTGAAAAGCTATAATGATAAATATAATTTAATTTCTTCTTGTGGGAAAAACATAAATTGTTCTTCCCTTCTTAAAGTTTAAATATTCTTTTACCTTTCTCTTTAAATTAAATCATCTTATCCTTCTTTAACTTTAATCTCAAAAGAAAAACTCAATTATACTTTTCTTCCCTTCTCATTCCTTCTATTCTCTCCCTAGCTAGGCTTGTCTCATCATAATAACTACTCTCCATGTTCTAATCATTCCCTAACTTGTTTGGATTAAGATAATTAGTTATATGGACAATGAATATTCATATAGTCGATCCTAACTTATTTGGAATTAAGGCATATTTGTTACCAATGTGTAGGTTGGCTTTTAGTCAAGAATTATATATAGTACTTGGTCCTACAATTCAAAACCCATAAATTTTTTATTGATATGCGTCGGTTTGTTATTGTATGAAATTTTCCTCTCGAGATATAAAATGAATGATTTATTTTTGTACATATTCGTGATAATGTAATGAAATTTGTATAGGATCACTTTAATTTTACATGCTATGTATATATATAATATTATTTGCCTAAATATTTTAAACTCCAAAAGAATGGATTAAGAAAGTGTATTTATTATTTGTAATGTTTGCATAAGTAAAGAGTTTATATATTTTTTTTCTATTAGTGTGAGATATTTACTATATTTGTTTGCATGCAATTGTGTAATCTGCTGTGATTCCAGTAAGTCAAGGCTACACTGTTAGTTTCGTGGTTGGGATACAGACCAGAATGCATGCTTCCTTCTTTTTTTAAAAAAAGAAAGAAACTTTTGATGATACTGGAGTTGGAAACCACAACTTTAGTGAGAAAATATTTTTATTGTCTCTTCCTTACTACTAAGCCGTCAATCAATTTTTTTGTTAGGGTCTAAGGAATTCACAAATTAATATACATATATATATAATTTTTAAATACAAATACAAGATCAATGAAAAAGCTATTGAGATCGTTCAAATCTAAACCCACGTAGCTCCACGCCTACACCAATGGAAATGGGGGATAAACTTGATCATGTCATAGGAAATTGCAATCCCTTTACCATTTTGGATAAAATCGGGATTCATTCATGCTAAGGATCCATTTCGTCATAGATTTCCCAAGTAAAATTTGGAGAGAAATTTGGCAAACAATGTTTGTCCATACAATTTGTCATTATTTAATAAATATTTTTTAGCAAATAACCCAAATTTTCAAATACTAAAAAAAACTAATATTTGTGTTAAAATAATATTTATCAAAAATATTTAAAAATCTATTGCGAAACACTAGCTAAATCTAGCAAATTCCTAACAAAAGAGAACACATAGGAGTATACTCTCGTACACCTTATAATTTCTTTTTGTTCTAATAAATATATATATATATATATATATATATATATATATATATTTGAAGATATTTTTAATATGAGATGATATAATTTATTTATTTTTAAGTGGGCAAGGTTTCACACCATTAAAAGTATATCTGTATTAGCTTTATTTTCTATCCAGTTATCAAATACGAAACTCGGGGAGTAATTTATCAAACAATATTAGTACGTAGTAGTATCGAGTATGAGAATAAAGTACAATTATCTTCATTTTTTCCAGTTTTGTCTTTCTATAAAAGTGTGAATGTTACTATATTATACTTTTTCTGTCTTAATTTATGTGGTACTTTTCGTTTTCAAGAGTTAAACAGAAGTTCGATTGGAAATTTGCACATGAAACCTTCAATTTTTTTGAAATGAAATTTATATATTAGTAAACTACGTAAAAAGTACTATAAGTCACAATAATTGATAGTTCAAAATGTTTAAAAGATCTAAAACAAACTTACCGTTAAAGATAGATTTGTTTGAATCTCGAAATCTGAAAAGTGCCACATAAAATGAGACGGAGGGAGTATTAAACATGTAATTTCTTTCAAAAGTTTAATTAATTGATCATTTTTAGCAAGATAGCGAACTTGTTCACTGTTTATATTCATCTTATTAGGAGTAATTTTCCTATGTTTTAAAAGTTTCGAGATAACTGTTGTTTTGCAAAATGAATATTCTCTTTAAGAACCAGCAACTATGTATTAAATCTGAATTACATATCAATTTCTGACTTGTTATTTATTTCAATCTTTTACTCTCTCCGTTTCTATTTAGTTGTGGTCATTTTAGGTTTCAAATCCTTTATGAAATTAGGGTAAGTTTACTATTCTACTCTTATTTAGTGTTATCTTGAACTAAGTTTTTAATTAATGAAGATGAATTAATTTATTTTGATTAATAAATTAAACAATCAACATGAATTAATTATTTGGTTTTCCTATGTTGATCAAATCATACTTTCAAGGCTAATAAGTCTCAAGGGTAAAATAGAAAAAATAATATCATTTATATATTGGTTTTGTGGAAACAAGTATTAAGGAACATTTAATTTTTGTTAAGACGACATATAAATAGAAACCGAGGGAATAATTATTTTCCCATCAAATATATATTAACCTGCTGGTGGGATAAACGAACTTTTGAAAGACGAAGAAGAAGAAGAGATTCCAAAAGTATTATCGTATAATATATATGTGGACTGATACTTCTCTTGTAAACTGAAAAGCTCACCCCCACAAACCTCCTTTTTAGGTTCAAGATTAATCATATGATGGCCAAATTATAACATTGTGCATTTCCAGAAAGAAAAACAAAAAGATGGCATGTTTGAACTAAGTTAATTTCATCCTGCAATCATTTTAGCATATTTTAATTGAATGATCATAAGGCAAAAACAGGATTTAAAATTTTTAGGTGCACTAATAAGCATTAGCGAAATTTTTAATGGTCAAGTTGGGTGGGTTTTTCTAACGAATGATCATGGTTCCAATCCCCTATCAAGCAATTTTAACCTTTAAATTCAAAACTTATAGTAATAAAAACAATAAAATGTGATTCTAGCTAGTATTTAGATGAGGTCACAAGGGCAGATGCATTGGCCAATACCAACAGTACCAAGTGCCATCCTATCCTTTCTGTTGGGTTTAGGATCTTTTTTTTCCCTTTCTATGTGGATAAATAAAAGTCTTATTAGGACCAGCCCACTTTAGCCTATAAACCTAATATTATGTGGCATATATAAAATTTATTTAGGTCTAATTTTCAAAAATACAAGAGAGAAAAATCAAGAGAAATCCATTTTAGAGATTGGGAGAAAGAGAAAAAAATTCCGTTTTGCTTCAGGAAATTTTCTGGTCAGATAGTTCTCTTCAGACAGAGTTTACGGCTTTGTTAAGCGTTGGATCGTGCTCAAATTCGAACTGGGATTTCTCATTATCTGGTTCTTGCAATTCAACGGTGGAGATCATATTTGGAGGTCTGTATCTTCTGATTTTGGGGCGTGAACAGTAGCTCATTTTTTGGGTGAAATCTTTCATTTAATTCTCTAGTTTTGGTGCAATCTTGTTTTGTTGTTGCTCGTTGTTTGGCGCTTGTTGTGTGGCCAATTTTGGAGAACAATTTTGTAACTCTTGGTGTTAATAGTGGAGCTTTTGGTCCTGTAATTTTTTACTCTTCACATCGAAGGGTTTTCCACGTAAATCGCTGTGTCTTGTGTGATTGGCTTATTCTTATCTTTTTGTTTTTATTTGGTTGATATACTTGTTGTCCATTCTTCGTATTGCTTGATTTGGTTTGTCTTCTCTTGGTTCAAATTGAAAGGGAAAGTTAGACTTGAGTATTATTCCGTTGTTATCCTGTCGGACATTCTTGTTAGTGCCTTGCCTTTCCCAACAAAGTGGCATCAGCGCATAGGTTATTGTTCATTATTAATTTGAATGATGGAGGCAAATATGAGCAAGATGGTTTGTTTGAATGACAGTAACTATCATATTTGGAGAGGCAAGATGAAAGATCATCTATTTGTCAAGAAAATGCATTTACCTACCTCTAATAAACCCCAGTCCATGATGGATGAGTAATAGAAATTTGAGCACTTGCAGGTTTGTGGCTATATTAGATAATGGGTTGAAGATAATGTTCGAAATCACATTGTGAATGAGACACATGCCAGAAGTTTATGGGATAAGCTCGAGACGCTTTATGCTTCGAAGACTGGCAACAATAAGTTGTTTCTATTGAAAAAATTGATGAATATCAAGTATAAAGGGGGCACTCCTATTTCTGATCATATTAATGATTTTCAGGGTGTTCTTGACCAGCTATCTGGATTGAATGTAAAATTCGATGAAGAAATATAGGGACTATGGCTTCTTAATACTCTGCCAGACTCTTTTGAAACTCTTCGAGTTTCTTTGACTAATTCTGCTTTCAGTGGTGTTGTGACCTTGGAATATGCTAAGAGTGGTGTCTTGAATGAAAAGATGAGAAGAAGATCTCAAGGCTCATCTTCTTCTACTTCACACTCCGATGTTTTGGTTACTGAAGATAGGGGAGAAAGAAGTTCAGAGGTCAGAATGACAGAGATAATAGTAGAGGTAAGTCAAAGTCTAAATACAAGAATGTTACATGTGACTATTGCCACAATAATGGGCATATCAAGAAATATTATTTTAAGTACAAGAGAGATATGAGACAACAAAATAAAGAGGGTGACAATGAAAATCGTGTTGCTGTTGTTACTAATGATGATCTTCTTATTTCTTGTCATGAAAATGCCATCAAACTTGTTCGCGATGAGTCTAGCTGATTTGTGGATTGCGGTGCTACTTCTCATGTCACGCCCAGGAAGAAATTATTTTCTTCTTATACTCCAGGTAATTTTAGGATGTTGAAAATGGGTAATAATCATGAGGTTGCAGTTCTTGGTATTGGGATAATTTGTTTGGAGAGTAATATTGGTTCCAAACTAGTTCTCAATAATGTCAAACATGCTCTAGATGTTCGCTTGAATTTGATTTATGTGGGATACCTTGATGATGAGGATTATGTTAAAACCCTTGGTGTTGGCCAGTGGAAGCTTACTAGAGGTTCGATGGTTGTAGCCCATGGTGACAAGTTGTCTAACTTGTATGTTTTTCAAGGCTCCATTTTTAGAGGCTCAGTAAATTTGGTGAAGAATGATACTTCATCATTGTTATGGCATAGAAGACTGAGTCATATGAGCGAGCAGGGGATGAAGAATTTGCTTTCTGGAGTGAAACAAGCAAAGTTGAACAAGTGTGTTCATTGCTTAGCAGGTAAACAGAAGAGAGTTTCTTTTCAGAGTCATCCGCCTTCAAGAAAGCTTGATTTGCTGGAGTTGGTACATTCTGATTTGTGTGGTCCTTTTAAGGTAAGGTCTCATGGTGGTACACTTTATTTTGTGACTTTTATTGATGATTATTCTCGCAAACTCTGGGTATTCTCTTTGAAATCCAAGGATCAGATACTTGATGTGTTAAAGAGTTTTCAGGCCTTTGTATAGAGACAGACATAGAAGTAATTGAAATGCATTCGTTCTGATAATGGTGGTGAGTATATTGGCCCTTTTGATAGATATTGTAGAGAGCAGGGTATTCGGCATAAAAAAACTCCTCCAAAGACTCCTCAGCTAAATGGTTTGGCGGAGAGGATGAATACAACTCTTGTTGAGAGAGTTAGATGTATGCTTTCAGATGCTAAGCTGCCAGATTCCTTTTGGGCAGAAGCACTTAATACTGCTGCCTATGTTATCAATTTATCACCTACTATTATTTTGAATGGTGATGTCCCTGACAGAGTTTGGTCTGGTAAGAATGTTTCTTATGATCATCTTAAAATTTTTGGGTGTAAAGCCTTTGTGCATGTTGCTAAGGATGGGGGATCAAAGTTGGATGTTAAAACTAGGCAATGTATCTTTGTTGGTTATGGTCAAAATGAATTTGGCTATCGTTTCTTTGATTCAGTTGAGAAGAAACTTGTTAGAAGCCGTGATGTTGTGTTCTTTGAAGACCAAAAAATTGAAGATCTTGACAAAATTGAGAAAGTTGATTCTCAGAGTAGTGACAGCCTAGTTGATGTTGATCCAGTGCCTTTGACTATTCCACCAGGTGAAAATCTTCAAAATGATGAAAATCAAGTTGATATTGAAGATGGTGATCATATTCAGAATGACCAGTATGCCGCTGATGCTCCAGTGCAAGACGATATGGTTGGTCAGCAACCAACTATTATTGATGCTCCAGAGAGTTCTCTTAGAAGATCTACTAGAGAGAAAATACCTTCATCTCGTTATTCTTCCAATGAGTATCTACTCTTGACTGATGGGGAGAACCAGAGAGTCTTGATGAGGCCATGGAAAGTGAAGAAAAAGAAAAGTGGTTTGATGCTATGGAGGATGAAATGAAATCTCTACATGATAATCATACCTTTGATTTGGTTATGTTA